>JAOBAT010094837.1:0-16916 GCA_026413305.1 Hydrozoanthus tunicans | reverse complement strand
CTCAATCGAGCTCCGAGCCTCAGCTTGTTCTTTGGCCAATCTGAGCCTCGTTGTTCTTATAAAGTTGCATGTTCTTCCTATGCACAAAGTAAATATAAATAGTTCGATATAATAAAATTCACAATAGTTAGCCAGGGAGCTTACGCGCAAAACGCTTTTTTCAGTAGAGTCCTGCAACTAATAATAAATAAAAAAAAAGAGATTAGAAATAGCAGTACAAACTATTTCCAATCTAAAACCACAAGTAGCTCACGCAAGCTTAAGTTAGCAAGTGCATTAAATAAAACTGAACTAAATGGGCTAAAATACAACACTTTCCAGATTTTTTTAAAGAAGTACTTACGACATTTCTGCCTGTTGCATTGCTTGGTTTGTGTGCAGGGGCCTAGGTGTTTACAGTCCTTCCCGTTTCCATGGGGGGAAGGCTGGGTACAGTAACGACGCCGTTTTTGAGTACCTCCCCCACAGGTTTTAGTGCACTCCGTCCAGTTTCCCCATTGAGTGTATCCTCCATCTACCGCTGGAGGGGGGGGGGGGGGCAATA
This sequence comes from Hydrozoanthus tunicans, assembly GCA_026413305.1. Lineage (NCBI taxonomy): Eukaryota > Metazoa > Cnidaria > Anthozoa > Zoantharia > Hydrozoanthidae > Hydrozoanthus > Hydrozoanthus tunicans. Next base: position 16,372 of record JAOBAT010094837.1, on the reverse strand, counting down.
GCATTGCGTTAAAACACCCCGCCACTTTAATCTTACTGTCAACTTGAGCAAAATACTAAATTTTTTTTTCCAAATAAAGAATTTCGGATCTCGCCTAAAGTACTAAAGAACACAACAAAATTTCTCGATACTGATTGGTTGAGAGTAGCGCTGTTTTTCGTAAACACAGTGCGAATTTTTGTCACAAGGAACACTCCAAATCGTCACTACAGTGTTAGACAAAAAATATAAAAATTTTAAATTTATGCTCCCCCTCATTGGAGTGTAGGTTAAGGAGAGCAGAGTCTCCGCAGAGTCCCACCCACGGTACCACCTCCCGTGGGGAGCTCCGCTATCAACTACGCTATTTTTGGTCATTCATATTGGAAAAGAACGCTGTAACTTTAAATATGGGATTCCTCTTTAGTGCTGACGTCACCACGTAGAGAACTTTGAAAAACGTTTCCAGAACGACCGTGGCGTCTTTGCAATGAAACAAAATAACTCCCACCTTAATGAGCAAGATTCTGATTATTATTAATATTATTAGGGCCATACTTACAGCACGCTTGTAGGTTACACTTTCTAGTTTGAGTGCATGGCCCGAGATGCTTGCAATCCTTCCCTGACCCATGAGGGGGAGGGTTGGTGCAGGTACGGTTTCGTGACTGTGTACCTCCCCCACAGGTCTTACTACAGGTTGTCCAACTGCTCCATTTACTGTAGCCACCGTTCACCGCTGCAGTAGTCAAGAAAAAGAAATGCAGTGGGTTAGCTTTTCTATACAAATATTGTTTGATACTACGTAACGTAATACGGTCTAGCTAGGTTATTTACCTTGCCTGGCTGGCTAGCGCTATGATCAAAACTTCAAATTAAACATGTCACTGATTATTGTTAATAATAATAATAATAATAATAATAATAATAATAATAATAATAATGATAACAGTAATAATAATAGTAATAACAATAATAATAGCAATAAGTATAATAGTAATAATAAAACTATAATAACAATAATAATAAAAACAATAATAATAATAGTAATAACAACAATAATAATAATAATAATAATAATAATAATAATAAAGATAATATCAATCTAATGACAACTTCCCAAGGCGCTTTTCAGTGTCATAGATAAAATTCCAAACAAACACGAATACAGCTGTTAAATTCTAACTGATTGGAGGCAGACCAATTGGCTGTTTACAAGCGTGGGGACTGGGGAATAGCTAGGCCTTATGCACGTTTACGTCAAACACCCCCAAGCCTCGCTTTCGAATCACGAAGGTGTGAATATTTTTATAAATCAAATCCTAAAGCGTCAACAAATGAAAAGAGTTCCTTCGTGAACACGGTTTGCAAAAGCAAGATGCTCACACCTATTTCTTGAATACGAGGCTTGGGGGTGAAACTGACTAGTTTGACGATAAATATTGACTCTGGGACCACCGAAGCAGAATTCAGTAAGCGCTCAGAATGGGAAGTTAACCAGGAATATCTGCACGCAAATCCGGCATCCTGACCACTAACCCACGTTGCCTCCACTTGCAAGACACCTGACGGTACCTTCCTTAGATACTAGCAAGTGGTTTGATGGGGTGACAGGCCTGCACAGCTTAACTTAAAGTGTATTACAAATGCTTTCCCTGATTTGTGCTAGCGCTAACTAGTACGCTAACTTTAGCTCTAACGAGTATGTCTTTGAGAGACTGTGTTTTCTGGTACGACACGATTGGTGGTTCGGGAAGATAGCGTTAAGTTCTGGTTGGTTTTGGTCTCCCAGTCTCCCCCTCCCCCTCCCCCCCACTTCCTCTTGGTTTTTCAAAGCGTACGTGATGGGTATAATGGCGAATATTCAGGTTTTGGAACAGGAACCAAGTATTCCCCCAAATGGAAATTTTACCAATTCTCCTAAAATACATAACTTTGATAATATCCTGTAAATTTGTTTTAAGGTTGTTACGAAGGGTAAACTGCATCTAAAAGACAAACTTCATTAAAAATAATTAAAATTTTCTTAATACAAATTTGGCAGAGTATAAATAACCTGTGTTTGCTAGCTGGAAGAACTTAAAGAAAGCATTCTATTATGGAGAATAAAAAAAATAAAACCGGCCTCAGATGAAAATTTCCGAGAAAACCATTTAAAAATAGTATCGCCTCTCCGTCTTCAGTTACACCACACTTTGTTGGCGTCTTCAATGACCGATTCCCGCGTCCACAACTTTACGAAAAATTATTAAACAGTTACAATATAATGACATATTTTGGAGCCCACGTAAATCAATTTGGCTAAATTTTTGTTCTCAACCTTACTTATGTATGCGTACGAAGGTATAATTGATCTTCAGACAAAAATACAAGAGGAAGACCTCACTTTATGAGCAACCAAAAATTCTCGAAACCACTGTTAAGGTTAGGGGTAATGGTTAGGGTTTGAGTAAGGATTTTATCTTTTAACTTATATTTTTAAACTGCATGAAAATGTTAAGTTTAGCGGCAATTACTGTATGCACAATTAAGTATGGGTGAAACGGAAATTTTTCCCTTTCGAGCTTTGTAATAAGAAAGTTTTAAAAGAACACCTGCTCCTCGCGTCCCACTCAAATCAATTCACGATAAATCTCACCAGCTAAAAAGTAAAGGAAGTTGAGTGGAATAACACTCTCTATTTCGCTCACCATATGCATTCACAAACGAACTTGCTCAACCAAGGTTTATGTGTTCAGTACTAGTGTCGACACGTGTTCCAACTAGCGACCATATCTTTTCGCCACTCCAAAAATTTTTGACTTTGGACATAACATGTTTTGCTCGTCGCTGCCGAAAACATTTCTACCCCATTTAGTGTGTACTTTCTTGCTTTCTCCCCTTCTTTACTCTTCTCAGAGCCAAACCGAACAGCCATGCTTCCACTACAAACGCTTATGAATACGAATTGCTAAGTTCAATGCTAAATACTTCAAATTCCAATGACACATTCCCATACCCACGTGATTAACAAAACAAGCACAATCACGATTCTTTTTCACAAGAAAGATAAAATGTTTGCGTCCAATCATAAAGTTCTTTGACCTGTTTATAGTCTATTAATTTCTTGTTGAATGAAGGAAGATTCTGATTTATGATCGGAGAGCGAAGACACGATGCCTTCGAGCAAATTTTAACACCACATGTGTTATTCCAGTGCAATGGCCCCGGAATGCATATGGTCCCCCGAAATTCGGACGGCTCGCGGTTTAAAGGCAATGCTGGCGCAATTTTTTGACGCGTACTCACACTGTATTTTATAATGTGTTCGAATGCTCTAGTTATTTTTAAACAAAAATGCTTGGTCTCGGATTAAAAATGGGGTGCTTGCAAAGGAAGATTCGGGGGGGGGGGGGCTTAAAATAGACATACTTTAAATTTAGCGATAGAAAAAAAAAAACTCAGAGAAGTAAAAAGTGTTAAGCATCATTTAACCAAGCAGCATAACTGTTTGAATCCTACTTATCGTACTAACAACATTAACAACACTCACGGCAGATTCTTGTGTTGCAAGATTCAGTTTCTTTATTAGGTCCAAGGTGTTGACAGTCTTTCCCCGCTCCCTGAGGGGGTGGGTTGGTACATGTACGGGCACGTGACCGCTTGCCTCCTCCACAGGTCTTGCTGCACGTTGTCCAGGCCCCCCATTGGCTGTAGCCGCCGTCGGTTGCTGAAGTTAAAAAAAAAATTCAAAGATCACTCCTCATAACAAGTTCCCCAGCACATACCGTGTTTATTCGAGTTAGCCCCCAACCTTGAATACTGATTGGCGCCCATCTCAAATAAGCGCTCACCCAAAAGAGAGGAAAATTTTAGTTAGCGCCCAGGGGGCTAATTTGAATAAATGCGGTACTTGTCATGTGCCAATTACCTGTGTTTGTTTATTAATTATTTGTGTATTCACTTATCATTAAAATACTGCGTTTGATTTATTGCGTTATGATTGGTTCACTCAATGTCATGATGAGTTAAGCTTCTATGCCGGTTACTGACTATGTAGTTAAATATGGTTCTGAACATATTTTATGGTTCTGCCAATTTCAGGTATCGATAGGTTTAAAAATTAAACTCAAAATATACAGTATAAAACAATTATTCCATTCGCGCTTGTTGCATAATTTGATATGAGATTATTCGTGGCAAACTCGGCGCTATGCGCCCCATTGATTAACCAACTCATATCCTACGCGCCAGCTTGGAATAATTTTCATTTATCTTCTAGTCTGTAAACACATTTCATAGCAAGTTCCCAGCAACAAACATAGATCACTTGATGAATATGTGTTTGTACAATGCGTTAACATGAAAAGGGTCTCCTATAGGCGATTAAATATTGTTGCGCGTGCAACATATAAAATCCCTATAATATACACGTGAAGTAAAGAGCTGAGCTGTTTGCTCAGCTTGTTCCGCACGTGTGCGGCAAGATTTGAGCTGTTTGCTCAGCTTGTTCCGCACATGTGCGGCAAGATTTAAGTGAGATTTTTGCCTCGCGAGCTCGAATCTCACTGAAATTTTGCCGCACACGTACGGAACAAGCTGAGCAAACAGCCTCGCGAGCAAACAGCTCAGCTCTTTACCTCAAGTGTGCGCCGGCCTTAAGACTCAACGTACGCTGAAAATTTTGAAATCCGATTACATATACTAGCCTGCTAATTTCGCGCCTTATTTCTATGCTGGTTTGATTTTTTCCACTGATCACACTCATAATAGGATAGCACTTCAAACACTAAGTCGACTGAATCGTCAAGTGAAAATGGTGCCAAGACGAAATGCTGTAAATCGAGTTTTCTCACTAAGATAATTTTCGGCCCATATTATCAATAGAGAGCTTAAGCACCCGACGTCCGTGTTTCCACGGAGGCCAACCGGAAATCAAATATCAGCAGTTGACGCGTACTTACACACGTCTTTCGGTCGTGGTGATAGTCACGGAGGCAGCCAAGACGTTTTTCACCTCCGTGACGATCATCAAGGCCGCATAACGTGTGCAAGTACGCGTCAACTGCTGATATTTGAGTTCCGGTTGGCCTCCGTGGAAACACAGACGGCTTGTGCTTAAGGTCTCTAATATCTCTTTGGACCAGGAACTGGTCCCCAAACGCTGCTAATCTTATTGTTGTTATTAAGGGGCGTTGTTTCTAGAAAAACCTAAGGTGCCTTCAGTTCGCATCAGATCGCAATAAAACTTCCCACAACGACCCTAAGGGATATTCCCCATTGATTGACAGAGCTAGATTTTTGATTCCTGCATTTTGAGAGAATGAACGAGCAATTTTAGATTGTGTCGTACACATTGGTATCCAATATTAATATTCATATTAATATGCGTAGCCGAAGCCGACTAAAAGAACTAAGACACCGCCAGTTCGCATCACATCGCCGTAAATGTTTGCACAGCGGTAATAAGCAGAAACATCTATTGAATGACAGAGTTAGACCTTTTTTTACTCCTCAGATATTCTAGGAGCAATTCTTGATTGTACCGCAGAACACAATCTTTACCAGTCTTATTAATTATGATGAAATTTATTGATGAAATTTAATTCTTTTATGTTTTGGCAATCATGTTGCACTCTAGTGCACGGAACGACTGAGAAACACTTCACGCTTCGTCAGAGTTTCGCCAAAATTTCTATTCTACGTTGAAAACACCTCGTAAGAAGATTTTTAAAGGTTTAAAGCAATACAGTTATATCACCAGTTCCTGGTCCTGTAGTACAGTCGTACTTGTTTTTCAAAACTCCCCAATTAACGCTTTTAAGTATTGTTCTTAATTCACTCTATAAAGTTTAATCAACTGCCAGAGGCGTGTAGGGCATGATTCAATTTTTATAACATTCGATTCCTATTAGTTTGCACTAGGTCTTCTTTTACCCACCGTCCTCCAGTCTGTAGACATAGTTCATAGCAGGTCCCCCAACGCATTCCTGGTTCACGTGCTTGTCACATGGAGGCGGGGGATTACCGAGATGCTGAATACAGTCAGAGGACGGGCCGTCCTTGCCATAAGACTAAAAACGGGTTTATTACGCCATTAGAACTTTATGTGTAGCTTACAAACGGATAAGGGATAAAATGCAATAACAAAAATAATAATGATGATAATGATAATGATGCTTGTAATAATACTTATCATAATGATAATAATTTATTCTAGTTTTAGAAAAAAAATGTATATCTACAACCTGTTCCCCTTTGGGTCCGCTCCAGCACTCGCCGTAAAACTGCAGGCCGAACACTTTGTAACCTTTCCTCCTTGCGGCGGCAGCACAACGGCAGGCCAGGCTACGTAGGAAATAAAAGAATGATGCGATTCAGCTCACACTCATCATAGAATGAAACACTGAGTCACTGACGGGAATCGAGCCCGCAACCCTCTGACTACCAGTCAGATGCTCTACCCACTGAGCTACAGAGACTCACATGGGGAGCAGAGTTACTGACTGGAATCGAACCCGCAACCCTCTGATTACCGGCCAGATGTTCTACCCACTGAGCTACAGAGACTCACAGGGGGAGCCGAGTCACTGGATAAGTGACCAGCGTTTGCATTTATCCTGTCACTCGGCTCCCAATATTTGTCTCTGTAAATCAGTGGATAGAGAATCTGACTAGAAATACGAGGGTTGCGGGTTCGATTTCCAAAAGTGACTCAGAATTTTTTTTCTGATCCCTCAAACTTGAGAAGCAGTTTACTTCATTCTATACAACACCAAGTTGCAAAAACGTCTACATCAATTATTTCACACTCATCATTATTATCACTACTGTATAATTAACACTTATTCTATTTCAATTGAGATGGATATCTTATGAGCGCCGAAGGCGCGAGGTAGATATTCATTAAGCCACTATCCAACGAAATTGAAATAGAAAAAGTAGAAAGAAACTACCTGTGAATGGACGCTTCCCATTGGTTCCAGTCTAACACGTGACCATCGTTTGCATTGCTGCCGGGGTCACGATCGTTAACCAGCTGCTCGGGTAGGGGCCTGGTACCAAGTGAATCTTTAAAGCAGCCAACCTTCACATAATCCATCTTACATTTAGTGTGAGGTAATGATCCTGCAGTAAAGTATATAGTTGCATTCATTTTATTCTGATTGGTCAATTTTAGAAGTAATGCGCAATCGCACGATATAATACTACCTTGGAAAAACCGCGGAAAGTGGTGACCACAGGTGGCGTTTTAGTTCTAAGCATTGCTTAACTATCATTGGTTTAAATTGATACTCTATACATGTATGAAAATGTAAAAGCACCAATAAATTTGTCATCTAGGTAAATTGCGGAGTTGCTTTACGGCCACAAATAAAGCGTTCTAACCTACGCTGGAAAAACCGAGAGGCAGGCTATTCCAAACGAGTCGCTCCGGCGAAGATTATCGCAAACCATCATTAAGCAAAATATGGCGACCTGTTTATTTACCAATATTTCCTAGCGCAATAATATCGAAAACTGTTCATGAGAGAATCTGTAAACGACAAACTTGATACACACAGTGAAGAGTTTTACCAACCATTACCCTCCCCGAATTTCTTTTAGCGTTGTAAGGATTGCAATTCATTGTGGTCATCTGAACCGCCTTGAAATTGCGGCTTTGTCGTTCCTTTTTGTTGCCTAGTTACCTACGCCTGCCTTTGCAACGTGCGTCGACTGTTGTTATTATCGACATTTGCGACACACTGTTGACATTAAAAATCTGCGCTCACCATTACTGCCACAAACTGTCCAGCCGAAAATCACGGTACCAACAAAGATAATAATCTGAAATCTTTCCATGTGTTTCTGAAAAATACAACGAGATTTTAAGGTAATCAAAACGATTAAAATTACATCTGTCTGTAATTACTAAAGGAAATATTCGTCTGACAATCATAAAATTAAGATTACTGTATCTTAGATCTTCATCCAGTTAACTTCGTTTCTACTATAAACTAAAATGTCAGTGTTTAATAAAAGTACTTTAACATACTTTTTAGCTATTTCTTTTTCAGTTTGTGGAATATCTTAACTAGACGTGATCATGCATGAGTGAATGATACAGACTATAATCATCGCCCGTTTGTTCGGGCCTATTCCAAAGTATTGCGGATTAAGGTATGAGAGATTATTTTACCAGATTATTAGGGCGTTAAAATATCTATTTCAAATTAATTTAAGATTCAAAAGAGCTAAAGAACTGAGAAACCTATTATTCGTAATTTTGCAGGAAAATAATGATAATAGTATAATAACAATAACAAAAATAATAATAATAATAATAATAATAACAAAAACAAAAATATTAATAATAATAATAATAATAATATTGATAATAACAGTTATGATAATGATGATAAATAGTATTGCTAATAATGATAATAATACTAATTATATTGGTATTAATAATAGTAATAACAACATCAATAATAATAAAAATGATAATATTAGCAACAATAATAATACTAATAATAATGGTAATAATAATAATACTAATAACACTAATATCGATATTAGTAATAACAACATCAATAATAATAAAAACAATAATAATAATAATAATAATAACAATAATAGTAATAACAATAATAATGATAATAAAAGAGGTATATATCAGTCACTCTCCGGTGGTTTTTATGGGGATCCGCTGGGTCTAATTTAGAGTTTTAAAAATCTAAGTATGAACCAGAAACAAAAAAATCGGAATAAAATCAGAAATATTTAAACTCATAATATAGATAAGAAGGTCGGTTTTGAAATTTTGTCATTATATTGTCAATGCTAAAGCAGCCACACGAATCGATATCGAACAATGGTTTGTATTCCTATTCCAGAATCTGGGAATATGCCCAATCTAACGCACCTGTCCCTCAATTTGCCAAAGATAGAAAATCCAGTGACACACTTTAAAATAATGTATCCCAAACGGTCACCAATTTACTTACTGTTTATCTAACGGTTTGAAAAAAATCATGTTCCAAAAAAAAAACATTAACAATAACGAAAAGTCTCTTTAAAAAAACTGCCAAACTATTTTGCGATAATGATGCAGGATCTTAACCATGCAATAAAGTAATAATCTTGGAAGTTCTACTCTGTAATACTTGTTTAGTTGTTCCAAAGATCATTATCAGAAATCGAATTTGATCGAATTTATAATTAGAGTAACAAAAAACGTTTCAGTAAATAAGGAGAAATAATTTTCAAACAAACCAAAACAACGTTTCTTAAGTTCGTTTCTAACTGCAAGACAAAGTCTTTTTGAAAAGTGCCACTTGGTCAAAAGTTGAACAAGTTGACGATATTAGTTGGGAAAAACAATCTTGCCACAGCTGCAGTTTGGTTGCGACTTCTCAGTTTTTAAAGTACCTTCAGTTTAAAATGAATCATTGTGCCGTGAACAAGTGTTGAGGCCATTTAAATAGCGCGAGATTTTGGTCCACGTGGTTGATCGATCAACGAGTATTGAACAGTACTTGGTGAAAATTCTACGTAACACTACTGATCTTCTCAATTTAGTGGAAAGAAAACACTTTGGTTTTGATTTTTAAGCTATTAAAATATAATACAATGATTATAACCTAGGTTAAATTTGTGACTTGAAAGAGTGATTTTTAATCAAGAATATTTAAATTTAAAGTACTCGTGAAAAGCCATTACCTAATTAAACAGAATATGTAAGGCAATATAACCGCATTCAAATTTTCAAAACTGACTTGTATAAGCTAAAGTGCTTTTTTATACTTCAAACAAGAGCCGAGCTTTAGCCTACATCATAACTATTCGAGTTGCACTTTATGAGGTGTGAACCATTTCGGATGCGTTATGAAACTTTTTTCACGTCTTTAATCTCTCAATAATGGCCTTTGTTAAACATTCAAGTTGGCTGTAAACGCTCTATAAAACTTAATAAGCTTTTTCTTTCTCAAGCCTAAGTGGCTCATAGGGCCGGTGCTTATCTCTGGTTGCTGTAGTGTTAGGCGGATGAGAGTCCTTGACTCCTCCTGGACAGGACACTCACCTATCGCAGGTTAGCCCCCAGCAGAACTGGTACTCATTTATGCACAACTCGGGTAAACTAGCCTGGAACTCGCGATTCAGGAATACGAGTCGAACACGCTAACCGCTGGGCCACTGAGCCACTGACTTTTTCTTCAAGTTCAACGTTCAAGTTTCTTTTCTCAATAACATTTTTACACCGTAATCTCTCTTTAAAACGTTAGAAAAAAAACACACACACACACACCGAGGAAAGTTACGGCCTCATCGAGATATAGATCCTTTGAGGTTTTCTTTTCTTTTTGTTTGGCCCGGAAATCTCTATGCTGAATTGTGCTCTTAACTCGTTAACAGAGAAACTATGGTAACTCTTTGAGATTAAAGTTTGTGAGCAATGAATTTGGCTTTCAAAATAATAGTCCTCACCAACCCAGCCTACCATTCGAGCAAGGACTGGGGACGAGCGCGCCAAATTGTATCGCCGCGTATACTCTGCCGTATCACCCGCCATGCGGTCAGTTTCAGTATTCATGCCCTGGTTCGTATTATTGTATTAATGGCGGCTCTTTTTGAGATTTCAAGGTTGTAAGCCAGGGTGCAAAGTAGCTTTTCAGTTGTATCAGTGATAAAAAGCGATGCAATGTTCCCAGGCACAAGATAAGTACTCTTCGAGAGAATGCCAGCCAACGAACCCGTTTAATGGTTGCCACTAAGCCTTATAGTGTACATCTACCTCGGGGGCTGAAACTGCATTGAAACTGGAGCGTTTAAGGAAACCTGAACTCCAAAATTATTTCTGATATGCTTAAAAACACAAGTAACAATTTGGGATTCGAAAAATGTACTTTCTAAAACAATTTTTCTATTGAAAAAAAAAAAAAAAACGATTAAAGAGAGCATGCGCAGTATGTAATCAATCCCATGGAGGTCGCCATGTTGCACTGACGTCTGACGTCACAACGTCAAATTATCAAAAGATTCAGCTTTACTGCCTTGTTCGGGCTGTTTTATTGCTAACATTTAGTCTAAAATCATCTAGTAGAATAAAACATGTTGTCCTTTTTTAAAAGCAACTTTAAAAAATCTTACTTCTATCTTCGATACCAGGCAGAATTTTGACGTGGTGTATGATATCGATATTCCAGGTACGGCTTTGATCGCGAGCGCAAATTAAAGATGGCGGCTCCTTTAACGTTCACCTCACACATCTTGTAAACTATCTTTAACGATACGGCGAGGAGACGCCCTAAACATTATTTTTCTGGAATCCTAAGCAGATGGTCTTAAACATATAAGTAAATGATTCTGTGATTCTGAAGTGCAGTCCCTTTAACAATGATAATATTTTCAATTTACTCATGTTCGAATTCGCCACATGAACTCAGGCCGCTCTTCCCTACTGCGATCGCAATACAGAAATTCTGTGTTTTCTGTAAAGATGTACAATCGTTCCTTTATATTTGGTGCCCCCAAGGCAATCAAAACACAATGCTTAGAAAATAATTTCTTAGAGTTTGTGCAAACGTCACAAATCGCCCTTTTAAATCGACTAATATGGCAGTAGCTTTCAGGCGATAGACCCGTAGCCAGGACTTTTTGCGGTAGGTTGCAATCGAAGAAGAGACAGAACATACGAACGCTCAAGACGCGAGCCTTAAGGCGGTCCGGGGGCATGTTCCGAGCATATGACAATATCTCACAACTTTTCAACATCAATTACCCGCGTTAAACACTGTGTGTAAATAAGATTCTCTACGTATCCCCAACCTCAGAATGTTCCTAGTATGCCCTTAAATTTAGGACTCTGGCTTCGAGTTCAACGTTCTTATAAAAAGTCTATTAATCAATTTTCGGAATAAAAGGGTTTCAAATAATGAAATACAGTAGTAATGATTGATAGAACACAAATAAATCTAACACTAAAGATTCAAGAGGCAAGTATGCTGAGAATCTTCACACATGTAAAACTAACAAACTTACCCAGATATAATATTAAAATATACTGAAGAGCGAAACAGAATTTTCGTGCCAAGTATATAACAGTGTTTCGTAATCGATTAAAATCATTAATTAAATCGAGTGACTTTATTTTAGCATGCTTATGTGAAACAAGAAGTTTTTGTTTATGTTAATGGACTAGCTCTTGATAAAAACTCAGATAACTCTGTTACGTTTTTCATTTGTAAAATTGTCACTGGCGACATTAAGAAGTCAGACTTTCTCTAACAAGGCTTATATAATATGAGTCTACATCAAGAATCTTGAAAGTAGCTTTTTACCTTTTTGTTGCACCCTACAGTCAAATAGTCGAACGCTAGGCTTTTTCCGTTCTTTATATATTTTGTTTACAAAGAAAACAAAAGGTAATTTATGAATTTACGTCAAACGAAAATTAATTCAAATCTTTTAAGAAAGAAAGTTCTATGTGACTTGAAAGTTTGTTTGCTCTTGTATTTCACACTGTTTACCTTTAAAGATCTTTCTTCCATTAATTTACCATCTAGAATTTTCCAGTGAGTTGGACTTTAAAGGAAACTGGAAAGAAATTAGAAATACCGACTTTGGAAATCTTAAACCCAGCTTATACCCTTTCTCTATATCTCCAGCTACATTCTTGGCGATAAATATACTAAATAGCCCCAAAAGAAATCATATAACTCACCAGAAGTTCCACAAATCAGTCTCTTAGTTAACCAGGTTGTGTGATTAACGTAAACAGACACAAGCCTACTAGCCTGTGTATGTAGTTTTGTGCAACGACTTTGGAGGTTTATACTCTGTATAACCCGGCTAGAACTCGATTTCAAAGAATTCTTGCAGATATTAACAGTCTGTTTGATTAAGATCTGGCGTTAAGTTAGGATCTTGGTTTTATTTTATTCTCAAAGTTGAAATACCGATGGAGTTACTGACAATGGTTATGACCCAAAAGGCCAAAAGCAGACCGCTGTTTCTTTACTCAGCTCAAACAGTATCATTCTCCTTTCAACGGGTTAAAAAGTTTAAGCGAAGTGAAAAAAGGTTTTGATAGATAGAAAAAATATAAAACACTTTTACCTAATGTTTTCTTTGTTTTAAAGTCTAGGCGTTGCTAAGCTAGTTTTGTTGACATGAATGACATGAATAGGGTCTTTAAAAACATGTGGTTAGCTAATTTTGTTTCGCACTTTGTCGCTCTTAAAAGCAACTCTTAAACATTACAATGTACGAATAATATGGAAGTGTATCTTTTCTAACAACCGGCCTAGTGCAACAAAATAATTTATTGTTGAAAAGTAAACTTCCTATGTGTGGGCGTGAAATGACTCCGTTCAGGGGCAGAAAACTTATTGTAAGATGCGTTAGGATTGGGAGAAGACACTTGAAATGGATTGTAGGATAGCTACAGGAAAACACGATTAAAGTTAGCGTTGACAATTTGAAATTTGTTTCTTAAAGAAATTTAAATTTGAATTTTGCAACAACTTTTGCCAAACGACTGTACCGAGGCAAACTACATTCAACTTTAATCATGATAGCAGTTTTGTCTATCAATTACACTTTGGAATCTACCCGCTGCATAGCCGGAAAACATTTGGCTGTTAATCTAGCTATAGAGTTGCGTGAGACGATTTTCCTTACCTCCAAACTCAGAACTGTTTCCAAGCCGACGATAAAGGGTTTAAGGGTACTGTGTTGGGCGAGGAACCCTTTTCAGACTGACTTAAACAATAAACACAAACATAGACTTGGTATTTAACAGACCAATGTCAACAAACGTTTGCGATGCAGAAAGTTAACAATTCAAACCTCTTCTCATTAAAATAAATTGAAGCATTTAAAGTTGAAATTTGCCGCTGGTTTATTAAGAGTCTTGAAACAAATAATGATACCTAAAAGAACAAAGGAGACAGCACTGATGAAAAATCAAAGTAGACACCAGTGACTGATTACAACTATTGGCGGTCATTCCATACCTTGTCAACGATCAAGCCGGCAATCTTGGTTCTATCTTTGGTAAAAACAACGCGCGAGGACGACAAAGTAGACGACGACGGCAAAAATCTATAGTAAATGCAATACAGTTTAATACCACTAGCAAGACCCGCCGGAGACACCTTCGGGACCGGCCTCAGGTGTGCGTCTTTAATAGAGAGGTGTTCGTCTTATAGGGACCAAAACCACATTAAATTACTGAGAACAGAAACGGCAGGGACCAAGATTAATTTAGTGTCCATTTTCAAAAGGTGTCCGTCTTATCTGGGTGTTGGACTACAGGTACAATCGGTTTTCGAGAACAAAATTTCAACTTTTTGTCAAAAAATATTTTCGCGCTCCTATATAAATTTGTTTTTCCCTGAATCTTTCTGTGGCTGTTAGGGACCATTCATCATTTATGCCAGGGGATGGGCTGGCAAGATTTATTATAAGCCTAAACAAAACTTCTTGACCCTCACACCCAAGGAACTAAAAATCTCATGTCCTCGTCGATTTAATTTAGAAAACTGATAGAGAGACCTCTACATTTGTTTTTTACATTTTCTGATGACCCACCCCTTGAGTGTCACAAATTTATCGTGACCCACCCCTCATTCTTACCAGCCAACCCCCAGACCATAATAATGAGTGGTCCCTTACCAAGATTAAACTCAACCATTGATAAACTGTGTTCTTTGTTCTCTTTTTCCTGTGGTAGATGAGGGTTGGGTTTGGCCTATTGAGGGACTGGGGGGCCCACTAACTTCTACAGGCCCACTAACTTCTACAGGCCCACTAACTTCTACAGGCCCACTAACTTCTACAGGCCCACTAACTTCTACAGGTGTGATGTTGGTTCCGTACTTGACCGTTTTTTTAATAATCTGTCCGGCAGCGGAGAAGCCAGTTGACGTCTTGAAGGAAAGAACAATCGGTTTTCAACAACAAAATTTCAACTTTCTGTCCAAAAAATTATTACAGTCTCTATAGATTTATTTTCCCCTGAATCTTGCCTTGGCTGTATACAGAAGCAAAACCAAAGTTAATTCCAACACCTTGATAAAATTGTGCTCTGTTCTATTTTTTCTCCTTAGGTTGATTCAGTTGTGTTCAACACTCCATAGACAGAGTACCCCAATACATGGTGTTGAAACATAAGAAGACAACGGGAAAAACAGACCGAGATAATTTGTCAATATCTGTGGGATAAAACTTGGGGAAAAGTCGCTTTATCATTTCATGAACCTTTTTCAAGATCTTTTCCATTGCAGCAAGGCCGTCCGACTCCTCATCTAGGCTGCGATGTGTGCTGTGATCAACCCCATAGATGTCGATACGAAACGAGCTGTTCTCAACTTCCTGTTGTGAAAATAAGAAGGATTTAAAATGAGAATCCTTTTTTCACACAAGTGCTTGAACATAAGACTCGTCCACTCGTCCAAAACGAGAAAAAAAGCCCAAAACACAGCAGAAGCAAAATAAAGTATTATGATGCAGCTCTTACGTGTATCTTGGAAAATATACTTTAAGGATTATGTTACTATGTACCACTAAATACAAATGATGTATGGTTGTCTGTTTTCATTATTTGATCACAGCAGTGTCACTCAGTGTATTTATCTACAAGTGCAAATTACAGCTAGACTGCATTGCTTCTGGGAGTTAAAAGTGTTAAGAGTGACAGTAGAGCTCTTTGTTCTGGGACCAGTACACTATCTTTACGATGGGATATGGACACCTGCGGGACAGGCCTTATAAATCTGTCCGCCTTAGATAGGTGTCCGTCAATAGAGGCTTAAATAGAGCAAATGATTGAAAAGACCCACTACATGCAGGGACCAAGAATTGGTGTCCGTAGAGGTGTCCATCTTAACCAGCTATTCTCCAAAACTAAAACAGATACGCCCGTTGACAAAGTTTAACATTATTTTCGACACAAAATGTGTTAAACTATATATATACAACACGTATTATATACTATATACAATACGTATTATGTAATACGATATACAATACGTATTACAAACTATATACAATACGTATTAAACTATATCCAAAACTAGAACAGATACACCCGTTGACAAAGTACAACATCACTTTTGACCCAACACGTATTAAACTATATATATACAATACGTATTACATACTACACACAATACGTGTTATATACTATATACAATACGTATTATATAAGCTATGTACAGTACGTATTATGTTTTCGCCTTTTTGTCGAGATTTTTTTTGGGGGGGAGGGGAGGGGTTGAGGAGGTGTTATTAGAGAGGGAGGTCGGGCTTATTAAAGGGGGGTCAGGGGCTTGTTTCCAACTAGGGACTAGGGGCTTGTTAGAGACGGGGAGGCTTATTAGAGAGAGAGAGAGAGAGAGAGAGAGAGGGGGGGGGGGGGGGTGGGAGG
>JAOBAT010094826.1:1993-16917 GCA_026413305.1 Hydrozoanthus tunicans | reverse complement strand
CTAATTCTATTGTTAAGCGCTTAGCACTTAACCGTATAAGCGCTATAAAAATGGTATTATTATTATTATTATTATTAAAAGAACGACATCTCTACCTTAGAGAACCCTCAACACCATGCAGTGGTATCACTTACTGTAGTAATGATATCTCTACCTTGTACCGATGTCACTTTCCCTAGTTGTATCCACAAAAGAACGACTTCTCTACCTTGGAGAAACCTCAATACCATGCAGTGATATCACTTACCGTAGTGGTGTTTACAAAAGAACGACCCATTTACCTTGGAGTACCCTCGATACAATGCAGTGACATCACTTTCCCAAGTGGTATCTTCCTTCGAGTATCCCCCAAAACATCCCTACTCACGAAACAGATAGTAATACACCTACCATGGTGTCCCTTCCTCATCTTTTTTGATACAAGTAACTGATTTTCTAGCATTGGGAAAAATGTAACAACAATCTGTTACGAGTTCCCAATACATGTCTAGGCAGGAATTCCTAAGATTAAACATGTAAAAAACAAAATGTTACCTTGACGTAGAAGAAGGTCGACCCAAAATAAGGCCATTTGCTGACAATTTCTAGATCAAATCAAAATAAAACAGTTAAAAGGCAAGAACTCTATTAACACACATAAATATTAAAATCACGTAGTTATTATTGGTTTATCGTTTATACGAAAAGTATTTAGCCCCTTTTTTGCGATGGAACCTCACTAACGTGCAGCGAAAACAATTATCTCAAAATTCATGAATAAAATGCGGTGGATTAAATTCTACCCTTTTTTATGAGTATTATCCCAACGTTCGTTTTTCTATAATGGCGCCAAACGCGAACTACTAGTGCTGAAACGTACAGCCTGGTCACTTACCGAGGAACCTCTTCCTAGCCTGATGAGGGGTAACTCTCTGGAAGCCCCTAAAGTGGTCTTGGACGAGAATCAACCATTGCTGAGAACGCAGGTGGCCATACATTGGCACAGGAATCAACGCTTCTGTGGTGCGTCTGAGGTTAAAAGAAAACATTTTCAAATGGGTACCATGAATCAATAATGTAAGTGTTTTGTCATTTTTAATTTCACTAACATACCTCATTACCTTATATTAAATGTCGGTTTCACTTAATTAACACCCAAGAATATTAACCTTGAGGAAACTATAACGCGGTTTGAAGGGGTCGACGTTTTCAGTTCTAAAACATTAACGCGTTATTGAAGGTATCGTTTTTTATATCATTTATTTTTCAAAAATCTTAGCGCGATTAAACAAAATTTTTGTTTTTTGGCATAACATATTATTTATTTGGGAAAACAATACAACCGTGTACTTTGCCTCTGATCCCGTTAAAGTTTCTGATAAACAAACAAACATGTGGATGGAGTCATACAACAAATCCAAGCAAAAGTTCTTAATAAAGAAACAATCAAATTTATGGATTGGGCATGTTTTACTAAAGAAAACGCTTTCAGAAATATTGAGACAGAAAATCAAAATCAAACCGCTTCGACAAAAACATTGATTTAAAAAAAGAAAATAAAATTTGATTGTTCGAGTGGGGGTTTTAAGTTCTCATTTTTATGCGGAGAACACTTTAAAAGAGCAAACCGAAGAAAACACAAACCATAAAGAAACATGGCAGCTCTATAGTTGCTGACTTTAAATCGCAAAACTAGCACTTTTGCCGCTAGACAAAAAATAGATATGTATAATACATTCGACAAAAGTAAAAGGAATTAACTATTCCAAAACAGATGGCGGCTGTACATTTTTTTACAACACATTGCGAACCCTTCCACCGCTAAAAGAAACTCAGGGAAGGTGAGAACTGACAAAATTCTTTCTTGTACTAACAGCAACATGCATGTCAAAATTGAGGTTTATAGATTCTCTCTACGCAATTTTAAAGGCATCTTTAAACGCTCATGCGCTGAGAGTTGTCGTTAAATGTAAAAGTCGCCTTCTTTGCATGTTCGTAAACTCCACTTACTGCTGTGAAGGGGCCGTTGTTTCACTTCGAGCGAAGAGTTGCAAAGCCCCTAGTTCTGCGATTAGGTTCTGAAACTGAAAATCGAAAACAATTGATAGTATAACAACATTTGCCTTATTCCCAAGCTAGAGTTTGGTTAACCGACCTTCAACTTATAGTGTCTACGTTCATTTTATCAAATTCAAAACTTGCTGCCTTTGTTGAAACATCTTCGTATAGTTTAGAATTTAGCGTCTCGGTTCTCAACGTTAAACCATAAGCCTGTCTCGAGCCACGTGTAGGCACCTACATTTTTCAAGGTTTTGCAAAGCAGGTTCTTATATGTATGTAGCTCTTAGCAGTTTAGATGAAGTTCTTAACTAGGCTTTTAAATTCTATGGAGAAGACATAGTTGTCGATTACCATAAATAAGATAAAAAAGCAATTTTTGTCCATCAAAAATCATTTTATTTACATCAGTTGAATTGCAAGGGATTATATTCCACGTGAATTTTAACCCACCTCGTGGAAGGACCAAGAAACAGATACCCATTCATCATAGTTTAAGGGGTTGCAGGATATGAGAATGTCCTTTTGTAAAGAGGATTTTTTTCACTTGTTTTGCAATTACAGTTAATGTTTATACATAATTTTTGTATACATGTGTGTGATTCGGGAATAAAATAGGGTTTTTTCAATTACATGAAAATTATGTAATGCAACCCAACATTCGACTTTCACGCCGAGATCTGTGCCACCGAGCGATTAAGCAAAAGCCATTGGCTTGGGAGAATGGGCAACCACTCCCAGCGTAAATAAGTTAGACGATAAATAAAGTTAGTTTTAGTTAGCTAGTTAGTTATTTAAGAACCTGTTTAAATTTGCTTGGCAAAACTGATTCTTATATTTTGGGTTACTAGAATGGCAATTTTTTTTTTGCAATCAGGTCCTTAAATCCACAGGCTCTTACACGCGGGTTCATAGTACCCCCGACACCTGGGTCAGTAAAGAGTTAAGGAACCACACTATAGGAACTATGTGAAACTAAAAGAAAGTTTAAAAAGTTGAATGAAATAATGATAAGCTATTCGACGTTATTGCGAGAGCAATCAACTTACCGTTGGGTCAAGAAGGGACTTTCCAGCCTTGAATCCCAAAAGGTATCCTGCTAAATAGTCCGGCAATACCTGGTGGCATTTAAAAAGGTAAAAAGTATCATTGTAGCGAATGGGGCATGGGCTATCATATTCGTGTTTGATTAGGTGTCCAGTAGTAAAGTTAAAGGAGGTTTGGACAGAGCGCAGCAATGGATGTGCACGACATTAAAATCTGACGAAACAAAAACATAAATAAGAAACTACAAGAAACACAAAAGTATCTTGTTGGTAATAATAGAGATAATAGTTAAAGCCCTGATGATGACACTTTGTCGAAAACGTTTTGTTTTCAAAAGTCTTAAAGAATTTTCAACCTTTTTAAAGCCTTTTACAGATATTTTAACTTTCACTACCAAACAAATGTCAAAGATTAAGTAAGAATAAATATTAATAACAACAATAATAATAATGACTTTAATCTAATATATCCAATGGGCGGCTCTTCATCTTGACTATGCTACTTACCTATATTACTTACATTAATGATTAAAAAGATCTACGATTAATTACATTTTTAGGAAATTACAAAAATTAAAAAAGTACAAATTCATTTATAAAAAAAAAAAATCATAATGAAAATAAAAAAGTGTTAAGTAATAAAATGTAGAAATGTTTAAAATCTTCATAATTAAAATACAATACAAATTCTTAACTAATTATCTGCAATATGCATTAAAACTATGTGTTTCTATAATTTCTGGTGGCAGTTTTCTAAATTTGAGCTAAAGTTTCTTGTAATGTTCCATTCCAACCAACTGAGGAACTTTCAATGATATGGCACCCATTGATCTTAGATTTTATGTCTAGTACGATTCTATTTGCCTACAAGGCTAAACAGCTTGGGCAGTTTTTGTCGTGTAACGCTTTGTATACTAATTTCAATTCAAGTCATTCTCTTCTTCGCTGGCGGCCAGGTTAATGTACGGAGATTATTCTCGTTAGCCTATTGTCCAAATACAAAACCCTTGCAGGCATTTTGGACACGTAAGCGTAATGACTGTTACAGAGGATAGAGCACAGTAGCTGTATAGTCAAGTTTTGAGAGAACACTATTATCATCTGCGACGGGATACGAAGCAATCATCTGGAGCTTCCTAAGTGTGGACAGAACACCGTAGCAGGAGGATAGCAGTGAGCATACATGCTCCTCCCAGGATAGGTGTTCGTCCATAAGCAGACCAAGCAATTTTGTCTAGGCCACGCGCTCTAACTGGGTGTTGTTGCACGAGACTTCTGCAGTTAAAGTCATGCAAGTGATGAACACGTGACATCTACCGACTAAAGACTAGCATCCATTTTTTTCTTAATACATTGACCGCTAAGTTTGATCTTTGAGTATTCTCCGAGTAGAGACCTGTTGTGGTTGATGTTGTTGACACAGTTATTGTGAGCATTGCGTTTTGAATGAAAATAGAGTGCTGTATCATTAGCATATGTATTGGTAACATGGATAGTACAGGTCAAAGTATTTGGACCACGGATCGACCCCTACCATACGCCTAACTTCAATGTTGCTGTTTCAAGTGACCTGTCATTGATTTGCACGAGCTGCTTTCGATCAGTAAGGGCGTTTACCACCCACTTGAGAATGGTGCGCGAGAGCCCAATGCCGTGCATCTTTGTCGATACCGCTTCGAATTGTACTGTGTCAAAGGCTTTTGAGGTTATCGGCACATACCATCATGATATGTGATCGAAAGTTGTACCAAGATCTTGCGTTATCGCCAGTAGGAAGCTTAAGCAAAGAGGAAGACCACAACGACTTACAAAAAAAACACACTCCTTGCTTCCCCTTTTCGATCACAAATGGCTCGTTTCTTTTCCCTTAAATTGTTCGAATCGCGCTTTGTGAAATGAAACTATTTTCGAGTAAGTGCGAGGCGTTAGTGCTACAGAGGATTTAATAACCATATACCAACTCGATGAAGCAACTTTAAATTACCTGGTGATAGATGAAGCTAACAAGCAACTCGTTGTGCAGCTGGGAGTGCTTGTACCACAACACACGACGGAAGCAAAGACTGAAGGCAGCATCTTGTCTTTCTAATTGGCCAACTACATCCATTACATAGTCTCTCATCTGGATTGGGAACATCTTGTTTTCTGAATCAAAGAACAAGGAAACAAAACGAAGCTAGAACTATTTGAATTACCTAAGAGAATCCCTATCCTTTATACAGCAGAATTACTGTGCACGATACCATACGTACTAAAGTTTTATACTATCGTCAACTTTTAATTATTAAACTTAGCACAGTTTGGTTAAAAAGTTGAAACAAGGAACTTGTATTTGCTTGCCGCATCTTAGCTTTGGCCTACGACAGACTCTTATAAAGAGTTATCAGTCAATATCGTGATGATCGATCTTAGTTAACCGGTGGAATTAATGCAAAAACATCAGAGTTCGCCGTTTTCACTCACCCTTATGGAAAAATGTGAACAATCCATACTCTGCCTGTTCTTGTTCCTTGCGGAGACCCATTTCGGCACACAATTCCTTTACCACATCTTCTCCAGTCTAAAAAGACGAAATTAAAATTATTTTTCTAGAAAGTTTGTTGGACTCTCTCCTTTACAAAAGAAAAGGCTAAATAAATAGGCAAAATAAACTGAAACTTTCGCCATACAGCACGATCTAGAACTGGTTTCACATTTGGCGAAAGGGCTTTCCACTGTTTATTCAGTCCTCAGTGGCACAATGAAAAACATTCCAGCGGCAGCGATCATACATACCTGAGAAAACTAACAAAGAATTATGGGAGACCAGTGCGTAATGCACAGGGATCAACTCTATTTAACTTTAGGGGCTAAACCGTCCTAAGTCGGTGAACCCAAATGGTTTCTTCTCCAATATTTTATCAGGCGACATCTGGCATATGACATGAGAACTAAAACTACTATCAAAAACATTATTATCAAAAAGGCCATTAGTACTAAACCTGGAATAAATTTTTAACCTACGTTCTTGTTTCCGGCGAGAAATGGAAATGACCGTTGTTTCCGTAGAAAATCTAAACAGTGTTTTAAAACGACCGTAAACATTTCCTAGAGAAGAAAATTACTGCTTTAATTTAAAATTAATGCGGCAAGTTATAAGTTAACCAGCCTTTGAACAGGAGAGCAACTTACCGAACATGTCTGAATCTTTAACATCTTAGTTAGATCACCAGGAAGAAGGAAGATCTGTCGCTTGGTTTGTCTTCCTTGCTGTTAGGGACAGAAAGCAAGGTAAGCAAAAATCTTGCGGAAGAACTGCACTACTCTAGATAAGTTTTTAAAGTATTTACTCTTATTACAAAAAATGTGGATCATAGTTAAGACAGTCCAACAGTAGCAAGAAAAGAGTGCTTACGACCAACAAATGAGCCGAGCCTTGTGAGTGAAAACAAAAACTCTAACATTTTTTAAAGTTTCACTTTGCTCTAAAGTTTATAACATCACATTTATTCTTAAAAATGGAAGAGCATCCAGGTAAAAGCATAGTAAGTATATAAAAACGATCTCTGGATAAATTATTTTAAAAACATATAGGAGCTTTAGGCTGTCTTACTACAGCCTTTGTCAACTGTGTAAAATTATGCGTGAACAGTAAAACTTTATAAAAAACGAAGTGAGTAAAACCACAAGGGAATAAAATGAATAAAAGGTATTAAAACAATGAAAAAAAACGTAAAAATGTTCAATTGTTTAAAAGTATAGTATATTGACGTGGTAAAGGTTTGGAGTTATTGTCTGCATATTCTGTTGTTGCAGTGTGCCACGATTCAACAGCCGTAAGTTTCCTATATGTTTTTATCCAGAGACCGTTTTTAAATATTTACTATCACATTTATTATCTTGAATGTAACTTTCACTCGTGACAAACATAGGTATAAATCAAGGCGTGGTCTTACTACACACACAAACCCAAACACGTGTACAAGGAGATTCACACTTGGAAATTTGTGGAACATGAGCAAACGTAAGCGCAAGGAACAGGAAATTTTCCTTTTCTTGCGTCTGAATTTGCGTTTATAGTAAGAACACGCCTTAAATGATGCATACTTTACCAGATTGACGAAGTACCCCGCATAAAGAGGAACAACCCATTCTTACCTTCCCCCAACAACTATCAACGCGCCTCTTGGGTCTCTTACCATCTCAAATCCAGTGCGCGCCATTGGAATAACTATTAAACATCGAGGGTGCACGACTTTCTAAGAACATTTTTTTTCAACTATGACCGTTTTGCGGACTCCTTACACTAATCATGGATGTTGATAATAATTTGAACATTCGTACCATAAGCTGGTTGAGCTCGACTTGACTTGGAGGGCTCCTCCGACCGCCATACTCATAGGTCTTTTGTAGGTTCTGCTCACAGATAGCCGCAGCCCCTAAACACATATTAAACATTACGAGGATAAACGCGACCTTCAGACACTTTAACTCCGCGGCAATGATGCTTTTGAATAATATTTATATTAATATTAGAATCGACTCACACCTTTTCTCCTACGCACTTTATAGTTAATAAACCATTATTATTATCATTGTTATTATTATTATTATTATTATTATTATTATTATATGGAACATAATAAATATAATCGACCATTCCAAAAAAGATGGCGACTGTAAATATTCCCACAATGCACTGCAATCCTTACACCGCTAAAAAACGCTCAGGGAAGATAACAGTTGGTAAAACTCTTCCTTGTTCTAACAACACTGTGCGTTTTTGTCAATGTTTTTACATCCGTGTTCACAGGCCTGATTTGAACAAGGACACAGGCAGACACTTGCATCCCCACATCTGGGACAATCTGCTGCGGTCACGTGTTTGTAAAGTCCGTGACCGCTAACATCTCGAGAATCCTCGCTTAGCGTGAACAAGGCTCCGCGAAGGAGTCGAAAGCTTGCTTTCAAATATTATTATACCGTGTAATTTAAAGTTAAATGATTTTTGGAATACTGTGTGTCAAATTTGAGGTTTACAGAGTCTCATTTATGCGTTTTTATGGTCGATTTCAGACGTTTATGCGATAGGAATTATGGGTAAATATACGGGTCGCCATTTTTAAGTATTCGTGGATTGCACAACAGCGCTAAAAGTCGTTCTCGGAATCTTAAGCCATTTTTTGAAATAACTACCAACGATGTCGTTGAATAAGGCTGTCGTGGAAGTAAAGAGGAGATGAACACAAGCCATGTTTGTTTTCAAACAGGGAATTTGCTGTAAGGATCATGCAAAATCAACTGGATACACAAAACCACCAAAAATACATAAAGCTGCTTCAGTATGGGATTCTTTACCGAAAGAAACCTTTAATTTTCTTTTACTCAAGCGCAATTAAAAGGCAACTCAACCCTTTTATTTGAGAATTTGGTAAAAATCTGTTTGTCACAAGCTTTTAAACGAGGTATTAATTTTTCGATTTGAATAATAGGAATGTTTTCTGCACGTAGTTTATCGTCGTTCAATAATGAAGATCAGTTCCGGCGGATATTTTTCCTGTGAGGCAAGGCATAGTCCTTTGGCTGCTTGGTCAAAATTGATAAAATCATTAATAATAAATAAAAATCACATTTTTGTATATTTATTTCTGTTTTAGAGAAATTAAGTATTAAATTATATAGTTTAATCCGTAATTCTCAAAGCAAAGGGTCGAGTTGCATTTAAAGAACACATAGGGGACTTCCTGAGGCCATAGGTGTCATTTTTGGTGAACTCAAGTTAATAAAAAACATGCTATTTGCAAACCTTAAATTGAAGGTTACAGTAGGTAGCAGAAAATCACTTTTAGGAATAATTCATCGTTTAAGAGGATTAGACCAACATAATAATTTGTAATATTTTGGTACTTGGAGGTACACTTCAAACCAAAAGAGGGTCTTTCATTGATTAATACTATTCAAGAAACGTACCGTGAAACTCCCGTTTAGGATCGCTGGCTGTCGTTTCCAAGAACCGTACCAAGTACGGTCTAAGTAGCTCCGAGGGTTTAGCGTACGCTGTTACAATAATAATTAACCGCCAACCTTGGCTGCAGCTGTCCCTATAGAAGATTTGGCACTTCATCAACAATAACAAAAAAAACATAAACAACATAAATACAATAGCATAAATATTAGTAATCAGAATAATTGCATCATAATAGGAAAAGAAAATAACATTGATATTAACAATAATATACGAACATTCTGCTTTTCATCGATGTTGTATTTTAATCAATTTACTTATTTATCTTCACTACTTTTGGGACCAAACAAGTTTTACAATCCATTTATTGGACTCCGAGGGCCTACGGTTTAACGTCCTTATCCGAGAAGACGCGATGGTCTAACCGTCTGCAGATGTTGGAGCAAAGGCAGCACCTTCTCCTCAGTTATTTTAAGACCCTGAGGGAAGGTCCGGCACCGGGAATCCAACCCGGGCCTGGGCTAACCAGGCGGAGGTTAAAAAGTTATTAAAAAGTGGGTAAATACAACTGCCTTATAAAACGTGTAACTAATTGAAAATCAGTTGAAATAAGGCAATGTACACCATTGACACCGATCAATGATACATTTCTTCATGGGAATAGAAAGTTGTGATAACTACACCAATGTTGTTCTGTAGTTGGTAACACGAGCAACTAAGCATCTTTGACTAACCGCTGACCAATTCTGCTATCTTAACCACGCTCCTCCTATAACAAAACCTATTCTGGAAACTACAAAATAACGTTTTATGCGTACTTACATTTGTCGACTCTTGTTGTTAGTGACTTGTTTGAGGAGCTGGCAATAAACTTCATCCACTATTTCTGGATGCTCACGACAAACCTATTTAATCAAAGGGTGTTGTTTTACAATCGTAAAAGCACTTTGTCAGAGATTTGAAAGGATCGACACTCAATGCAGTGTACTTACCTTGAGAATAAAATATACAACATCGGATTCTTTTTCTCCTTTGAGTAGCGCATAGTCTCCCATGAACTTCATGATTTCTGCCACAAAAAAGCAGAAATAAAAATCCAGACCTTTCCACTGACAAAACTCAAAACCAAATGACAATTTAACCTTAGTTTGCTCATACAGCTAGTCTATATCTTTTCTCGCATCAGACGGTCATATATAAGGCTGCGGACGTTTTTCGGGTTCTTAAATGATTTACCCGAAAGAAGAAAGACACTTAAAGTGCCTATAAGCGAAAAATGTTGTTACTTCCGTGGATAATCCTTGCTAACTGAAGAACAGCAGTGAAAAAGCTTTTTCAAAATATTTTATGGTTCTTGAAATATTAACATTTAAAGTTCTCAACTGATGACGTAATGTGGGGTTCCAACAAATTTGCATTTTATTTTATTTTTTTGCCAATCCATAACCTTTGGATAAATTTGAGCCAAACCTGCAATGGTGATCTATCTACCTCGAGATACATCAGCAGCCCAAGTTTGGCTTAAATACATCCAAAGGTTATGGGTTGGCAGCAGATTTTTGAAAAATGCAAATTTGTTGGAACCCCACATTACGTCATCAGTTGAGAACTTCAAATGTTAGTATTTCAAGAACCATAAAAGATTTTGAAAAAAAATTTAATACCGCTACTCCTCATTTAGCAAGGTCTAGCCACGGAAGTAACAAAAATTTTCACTTCATAGGCACTATAAAGCTTCTTCTATTTCAACTGAGGTAGATAGTAACTAAGTAACAAGTAGATAGTAACTAAGCCATTATTCATCGAAATTAATATAGAATAATTCTGTAAATGGCGTAGTGAAAAATATTGCTCTAGTTGACTCTTGCATAAAAAATCCTGTATTCTTATAGCAAACCTTTTTCAATTCGTGACGCGAAGCGACTACTTCCCTCCACCATTCTCTTTCGGTGACATTATCTACTATTTCGGGGGGTAAATATTGTCTAACATCTACTATTTCTAAACCAATAAATTCGATTGTAGCCACACTGGTATTTACTAAATAAATACAATTTTTTCCTAATAACCGAGTCTGAGTTCTGCCCGGGAAAAATATTTTCCGAGTATAAACTTTTAAAAAAAGGCAATTCTGTTGTTTTTAAAGACATCAGCACTCGCCTTGATTTAGCCGCGCCTCCATAAAAGGAGTTTCCTCTGGCCAATGAGAAGGTTGGTGACGCATTTCCGGCACACGCCATCGGGAAACACGAGCCAAGCGAGCCTAGCGACTTGCCAGAAGCGGACTTTTTCACCTTCTTTGAGGTCTTATGGGTTGACGATCCAGCCGAGGGACGACCGCTGGCTGTGTTTACACGCGGCTCACCTGTTGCGGACGGAGGAACGTTGATATCGGTCCAGCTTTCGTACGTGCTCAAAGATGTCTCTGAGGATAATGGGGTATCATAGACGCTACTGCTCGACTCTTGGGTGGTGCTGTTACTACTTGTTACCAACGATGTGTTGCTATCAACATTTTGTTTACTGATGTCTATGTTAAAAACAGGTTTATTTTCTTGTATTTCATCGTTAGTTACTCTATCATCTGCTGGTAAACTCTGAACTGTCATAGTTCCAACCCCTGTTTTCAGTACTTCTGTTCCCTCTGATGTTGTCGTCGACGCTGTTTTTTCGGCGTTTGCTTTAACTTCCTCATTTGGTTTACTGTTTGCTACTGGTTTGGAGGTAGAAGTTCCCGGTGTAAGCGCCGCTACTTCCGCCCCTGAAGCAGCTGCTACTGCTTCTGCTGCAGCAGCTACAGCTTCCGCTGCCTTCTCTGCCAATGCTTCTGCTGCAGCTGCCACTGCTGCCGCCTTAGCAGTGACTGATTCTGACGTTTCTTGGTTTGTGGAACCATCTGCAGCATTGGATGTTAAGTCACAAGCATCATCATCTCCATCACTATTAGTCTTTTCCTTATCGTCTTGTAAGCCATAGGACGAACTACCTTTAACAACGCCATCGGCAACAGTGTTACCATCAACAACAGCAACTGTAACGTCATCTACGGCTACGTCAGCTTTAGTGTCATCACCTATAAAATCATCACCTACATCATCTTTGACTTCATTTCCTTGGTCCTTGTCTGGTTTTGGTTCATCACTCTTTTCACCCGTAGATAAAGCAGCTTCTTGCCCCGTCTTATCTTTTTCTTCCTTTACGAGACTTTTCGACGTTTCGTCATCACTGGTCTTCTTTTTAACATCCTGACCCTTTGAGCTATCCAAGAGCGACTTGTCATTTTCTTTCAAATCATCGTCACAAATATCAGTTTCTCTCACAACTGGAATTACATTTTCATCTTCATCTAAGGCCTTTTGTTGTACGTTTTCCTGACCAGAGACAGAATTAGTTTCAGAGTTTGATTGAGGTGTTTTTAAATCCTCGTTTTCCTCTGTTGGCAAAGAACCAATCTCCTTAGGCATTTCTAGATTGCTAAACGAACCAACCGCTCCTTCATCATTCAAAGTTTCCAAATTATCAGACGGTTGTTTTCCCGTCAAATTATTCTTTCCACTCTCTAGTTCTCCAAATTCCTTTAAAGACGGCTTCATTGAACCAGCAATTGTTGATTCTGGTAAAATATCGACACCAACATCCTCAAGTGAAGCAGTTGCTTTCTTGCTTTCCTTTTCTGTTTCTTCCGAGAGTCTACGACTTTCTCCGTTAGAAGTGCCCGAACATTTGTTAGCGTTTGCGCTTATCTCATTCTTTGGTTCTAAAACATGCTCTAAGTCATGATTATGGATGTTATTCCGATGAGCGTGAGGAAGAAATTTCGCCTCCACTGAAAAAAAAATTAAACTGTTTCAATTATTTGAGAGACAACATATGTATCCACAAAGCAAAATTAAAATTTTAAAAGGTTTCAATAATTTGAGTGACAACATATGTATCTACACAGCAAAATTGAAACATTTCCTCTTGTTTGCACCCAAGGCACAATGATTATCACATATACAGCGAGGCTAAATGAAAAAATAATTCAGTTATTGCTGAGTTTAAACACATAACTAATTTGTTTTCCTTGGACCAAGTGGCTCATCAGGTAGGTGCTTATTACCGGTTTTCGTAGTGTTAAGTGGATGAGAGTCTTTGACTCCCACTGGACAGGACACTAATCTATCGCAGGTTAGCTCCCAGCAGAAGCTAGTAATGATTTATACAGCTGAGTCGACTGGAACAAGTCGGGTAAAGTGTCTTGCTCAAGGACACAACACAGTCATGGTCTGATCACAGCCTGAACTGGCAACCTTAGGATTATGAGCCAAACACACTAGCCGCTTTGCCATTACACAGTCCACTCAATATTTACAAATAAACATGTAAGGGATTACAGCTCACCTTCGTGACAGGCCATAATGTCATTCAAAATCACCTGCTGATCTTCACTCGACCCACTATCTGAATCAACTCCAGCTTCTGCATCAACTCCGAAAGAAAAAGCCTCCATTTGGTCCGGACACGAATTCTCTACAAAACATTTCAGCATAGGTAATGAAATTTACTACCGTTGTAAACGGGTAAAATGGCAATATACAGTTTTACGACATGTCAGTCAAGAACAACGCATACGGTAACGGGTTTACAGACGTCCACTGTGTCGCTATATAATAAGACACAGATGGTTGAAAGACAGAGCCATGTTTTCCTAATAAAATTTCCCTTGGGTCCTTCTACGAAATTCTTGTTTTGAATTACCATAGTTTCCAAACTCTTCAATTTACTAAATAGTAATTAGCAAGCATAAGTAACTTAATACCATTGTTTAGCTTTTTCAGTAATCAACATGTGTTTAAATGCCAAGCACTTCCAGGCGAGAAAAAGAATTTCTAAAATTCAGTTACACTTGCTCTGCTGCTCTGAAAAAGACCCTTCCCATATGCGAGTCCTTACAAAGGAGTATTAAAGTCTAACGACTTTAATTTAAAGAACAGGGTCCACATAAAGATACAGAATGAAACACCCAATGTTTTCCACGACTTTTCCATAACCAAACTTCATTTTCCTTGACCGAGAATTATCGAGAAACCATAGAATCTACTGCAACAAAATAAGCTAACCACACATGAATTCAAATTTCATACAAATTCGTCAAATAGTTGAAAATTTTAAAAGCATTCGTTCAATCAAAATCATAACCAATAATAACAAAATTCCACGCGTTTTCCATGACCTCTACCATTTTCTCCCAACTCCATAAACTTTTTCTGGCCTAGAAAAGACTTTTTCAACTTTTGTAACTTCTCATGACTTTCCATGACCGTGGGAACCCCGTCTAAGCATTAATTTAACGAGTTTCAAGGTTTACAAGATATTTCCATACTTGTTGGTTTAGTTGCAGTTGATGGCCATGTGGTAAACCTTTCCTCGAAGATTATTGGAAAAGATGAGGGATCTCCATCTAGCAAAGGGCATTCGACATTCAGTGGCGGGATGTCTTGGTAATACTTCGAGTTCTTGATACTCTGGGCTAAATTTTGGTGAACCTGAAAGTTACTGGAACAAACATTCAAAGCATAAGGTTCTGGTTAACCTGAAAGTTACTGGAACAAACATTCAAAGCATAAGATTCTGGTTAACCTGAAAATTGCTGGAACAAACATGTAAATCGTAAGATTCTGGTGAACCTGAAAGTTACTGGAACAAACATTCAAAGCATAAGGTTCTGGTTAACCTGAAAATTACTGGAACAAACATTCAAATCGTAAGATTCTGGTGAACCTGAAAGTTACTGGAACAAACATTCAAAGCATAAGATTCTGGTAAACCTGAAAATTGCTGGAACAAACATTCAAATCGTAAGATTCTGGTGAACCTGAAAGTTACTGGAACAAACATTCAAAGCATAAGATTCT
>JAOBAT010094815.1:0-16917 GCA_026413305.1 Hydrozoanthus tunicans | reverse complement strand
ATATAGTTCAATCTGCAGACACGTGTTTCGCCGTATTACGGCTCATCAGTGCAGCTATAGAACTCCCTTCCGAAGAAATGAGCTTGAAGGAGACATAGTGCCAGAGTGCTCTAGCCCTTATGGGAGCGAGCTTTATATATATATATTAAACTTTATTGCTATAATAAAAACAGAAGGAATGTTAATGGATTTCTTACGTCGTGCATTGAACATGTTGTGTGCAAAACAAGCTAAATCTTCTTTTCACTGCTGCAAACAACGATTTTTTTGTTTTAGTTTAAACTTTCGGTAGATAATTACTTGCGTCTTCGGACGGTAGAAAACCGTTTGCATGACAGGCCAGGCTACCAAAGTGTTTCAACCAAACCTGCCAACGTAATCTATGGTACACTTGCTAGTTCATGTAATTTGGCGCAGACGGTTACTCTCATATTTGAAACTTCTAGTTCTTCGCTTACCCGTACTGTGTGCGTCCCTGCCTGTTTATTTCTGAACGTTTCGGCAACTGTAGTGCCCTCTTCATCACTTTAGTGAAACGTTCAGAAATAAACAGACAGGGACGCATACACTACGGGTAAGCGAAGAACTAGAAGTATCGAATAATCTATGGTATTCATACGTAGTTCAATTTCTGTCTTTTATAGTTTTGGGCTAAAGAATCAAACTGGAACTCACGAAGGGCTGGAAAATACCTCCGAAAAGCAATCACGATGGTTTAGTTCAATTTTAAAAATATAAAGAAAACTTCGTGTTGGTACACATTTTGTAAAAGAAAAGACTTATTTATAGAAAGATTATGTAATAGTTATAATGTCAGAGGGCAGGCTGTCCTCCAGATAAAACATGCTCAGTTTTAAACTAAAACAAAAAAGGCGTCGTTTACAGCAGCGAAAAGAAGATTTAGCTCGTTCAGCACACAAGATGTTCAATGCACGACTTTAGAAGTCCATTAGCATTCCTTGTGTTTTTATTATAGCAATAAAGTTTAAAAGATCTATATAAACACGTTTACACAGGAGTTTTTGTCCTCGAATAAAAGTCCATGGAAATCTGCAGCTTTTGTTGTTACCTTTTACCTGACTCGGAGATCTAATAAATTACTAGTTTAACCCTTTTTAAAACATTTTAGTGGTTTCTTATATTTGATCCACGCTTTGAGGTTTTGCAAGGTCTTAAAAGGTTTTGCCACTTCCTGATAGACCAAAGTCTTGCCGCGGCGAAACTGAGAAAGATACGCAGCAGTGCTGTGTTGCTTAAATTGTGCCCTGTGTAGCAACTATAGCCAACACGTTTATGATAATATGAGGTTAAACAAAAAAAAGACAATTCTGCGTGTTATTGAAAAACGTACATACTTTAGGCAACAACTAAATAGGACCCATGAAACCGAAGATGACAACAAAAAAGATAGGTTAGGTCGAGGAAGACGACTTACAACAAACTTGGAAAAGTCTGGAAAACTGGTCAAATAACAAGAGAGATCAAAAACGTAAATTCTATAAGATTCCTCTAATGTTTAACAGTTTTAAACCAGTCAGATAACACAACCTGATAAAAAGAAATTAGATAACTTCTAATATATGCGTCTGAGAATAGTAATGAATATTCACTGGCCGATGAAGATCATGAACGAGGATGTAAGAAAAAGTGCTGTCATGGAGAAAACCAGCGAGGCAGGGGAAAAGTAAATGTAGACATGGTTTGGAGACATCCTAAGAATGAATAATGGTGCAAGGGATTGAGTAATTTCTCCCCTGATACATGGGAACCTGAGGGAGTGAGGGGAAGGCAATGTCACAATCAGTGCGCCATGTGCTAGTGATCACGCGGAAAGATTACAACATACTGAGTGTATACCATAAAGTGTACATCTTACAAGAATAGGCAGGCTAGGACTGCATATGCCTAGTGGAACTGCTGGAGTCACTGCACCATTTTTTTCCTTTTGTTGCAATCCTGCTTTGTATTTGTTTTTCGTTTTTTGTTTTACTCTCTTTTTAGTCGTGAACACGCGAAGCGTAGGAACGAATATTGCTGTGGGGCAGAATATACAAATGTGTCACTCACACAGATGTAAACAAATTCGATAAATCAAAGATAATAACTTAACGAAATATTAAATTCCGGAACCGTTCTATTGACTTTACGAAACATAAATGCTTCGCTTATTCTACGCAATAGCTATAAGTTTGAAGGTGTACGAACCACGAATGAGATCCTGGCAGCCATTTTTTACTTCTAGTGATCCTGAATTGAGATAAAAAAATTTGGGACAACAAGCGACTGGGAAATGCGGAGATTATCTTTACTCGGAAAAATCGCTGTTATTAAAAGTTTAGCTGCTTGCTGTTTGCGTTTTACTTTATCGCCTCGTTCACTCCAGAGAAATTCTTAGAAAAGTCTGTTTATCTCCGCTGTGGCCTTATGGTTTGTTATAAGGGGGCTACTATGTAAACTAGCTGCGATGCAGCTAAACTTTTAATAACAGTAAAGATAATCATCGTATTTGCCAGTTTTTAACCTTCTCCAATTTTTCTTCATAGTTCAGCCTAATCATTTCTTCAAGATTAATCGACAGCCACACTCCTAAGGTGTTAATTTTTTTTAAACCCATTGGAAGGGTTGATCAGGACAGAGTCTCAAGTGTTTTCTGGCATTTCAGCCAATCCAGAGCGCTTTGGTTTTTCTGTTATTTAGGCGCAAGCCTGAGAAGAAAAGTTGCTAACGACTTTTCAGAGCCGTCGAGTAATGAGGTTGTGTTATCTGTATGTTTTGGCTATTGTGTATAGAGATTCCCTCGATATCCTTGTTTTTTCAGATGGCATTTGCTAGAGTTTCTACTGATAAAATAAAGAGGTATGGTGAATTTGACATTCCTGAAGAACTTGCTAGACCATCCGTTGTTTTTCGTCTGTCTTCTGTGCTTTCTCAACAGACCTTGTAACTGGTTGATAAGTTTCTTCTGTATAGCTCTAGCTACGATCTTTTGTAAAAGTTGTTGTTTTAGAGCCCCCCGGTTTTTGAGAAATTCTTTGATTAGTTTGTTTTTATCCTCGACAGATTCTATAGTTGTGAATGGCATGGTTATATTAACTAGTTTGACAAAAATTTGTATGTTTTTATTAATCAATTTAGAAAATTTTAATCGATTTTCAGATGATATATTATTTCCTCTATCTGTCTCTATCTTTTTGAAATCATATTGCTACGGCACAAAAATAGATGATTTTAGTTTTTGAAACAATTGGCATGTTTGCGTGTCACAGCTTTCAATTGACCTTGGCTACTAGAAAATAATATACAGCTCTATTATTAGTTTAATTCGGTTGTTCTCAAAGGAAAGACTTTTCAGCCTTAAAACCATAAGAAGACCTAGTTTTTAGATTAATCTCTAAGTAAAGTTTTGAAATCAAACTAGCTAGATTTGTAGAAATGTAAACAACTCAGAGTAGATTTAACTCAATAATAAAATTGACTTTCTGTTCAGTAATCACAAATGCTACTTTCTGTATTTTACCTTTTATAAACTTTAATAGATATCACAGCTTACTTATTCTGCAGTTTGTATAAAACTATAGAATGCTTTTAATAATCGAAACGATGAACCCAAACGTAGATTCTAAGTAATTATTCAAGTAACGCAATAGCCTTTAAGTTTAGGATTGTAGTTCTTAAGTTTATGAACGGCCTAATATTCTTTAATTATCTTGTAGAAAAAGCGCATTAATTCCATCTAGTCAGCTAAAGATTATATGAAGTTGAAAACTAATTGAGTTACTTAAAACACTCTGAAAAAAATGTACAAAAGAGTAACTTTTAACCAGTGAGATGAAGAGAAACTAACAATCAAGAATAAAAGTAAGAGAAGAAATCCCAAGAAAGGTTGCAATGTTGACCCGTGGTATTGGTGTTCGTGAAAATATTTAAATAATAATTTCAAATAAAAACCATCGATTTTTTTCGATACATTTCAGGAAGATACTTGCTTGTTCTATCGACTTCGGAAGGTCTAATGAGGATGCACTCCGCAGAGCTGAAAAAAAAAAACTATCTGGCAGCCATGACAGTCTCCCCACGTACCCTTCTTTTTGGATGACTCTAAAACATATTCGTCTGGGATCGAATTTGATTGTATCCTTTTTAGCAAATGGTGGTTTTCCAGCCAATAATATCAGTTTTTTTTTCTTTCTTGTGTTACTGCCTTTATGTATTTCTGCAGGGCTGCTTTTTTTGGTTCTCTTTGCGCGTTTTTGTAGTATGTGAAGTTGTTCTATTAATATCTGCGTTTAATTCCTTAATCTTCCTATAAATAGCATAGTTCGATGGTAGAAGTTGTTAGAGTTGGATCAAAGCTAGATTTTGAGATTCTCCTGGAATCCGTTTTATTAATTAGTGATTTTTCGTTTGGTTTCACGTCTTCACCACCTACAGCACCTTCTTCATCTTTATCTTCCTTAGGGTCAAAATAAAACGAAGAGAAGAAACCCAAGAATAATTGCACCTTGTTGACCCGTGGCTATGGTGTTCGTGATAATATTTAAATCGATCGAATTTCGATAATGTTTTTTTTTCTCTCTCTATTTCAACTAAAAACCGTCGACTTTTTTTCGATACATTTCAAGAAGATATTTGCTTGTTCTAACGACTACCATGAATCTATGCTCGGATAGAGTCGGCGCCCTCCTTCATATACTGATCTGCTGAGACTTATCTTTATTAATACCTTTAGCCAGATCATATCAGAAGTGCCGAACATCCTTATTATCAAAACCATCGAGCATTAAAATGCATTTTACTAATATTCTTGGGACAATCATAACACGACTGATACAAGAGTATGCAATTACCATTTCTATTTCTTGATAAAGAGAAGTACTCCATAATCTTATTCATGCTTTTATTATCGAATTTAATATCATTAAATACAATAACTTTATTACTTTCATCATCAAGTTCTTCAATCGGCGGAACATCTTCTGGTTGTAATATTGCAAGTATACTATCTGTGGCTGGATTATCAAATAATTCACCGCACTCATTCACAACTGATGTTTATCTTGATCAGGATTGATTGTATATATCTTACAACGATATCGGTTCTTCGCGCGAAGTTTAGCGTGGAATTCCCTCGTCAGGCAATTGATTTACCTATAGAATTGAAATATCAAACGGTTGCAAAGTAGATTTTACTGTACCCAATGCGTTTAGGGATATTCTAGGGTTTGATGCCCAAATTGTACAAAGTAATGGTCATAATGACTCTGAACGGATTGTGAATATAACAGAATCGGAGACCATTCAAATTAACTGTGATCTGATTACAGGCTCATATGTAAACGGTGAACGAGTAGTGTAATTTATGCGGCTTTTGACCAAGTGTTCCCCCTGGGTATTTAAAAAACATTCACCCGTCACAAAAGTTAGGTTTTACTATTTCTGGAAGAGATTTTATTAATTTCCATCAGATTTTACGTTACCAATCAGAAATAGTGAATGTGAACATGAATAACGAACGAGTAACGTGTTTTCTTCATATAAGTGTTGTATCGTGGAGACAGTAAGAAAACAACAGGTAACGGTTCAAAACTCTTTTAATCTGCAAACAACTTCTCGCCATGTGCTCTCTCTGGTCACTCTAGTGCGCATGACATTTAGAACGAAACCGCATACATGCATATTAATTGAAGTATGTCTACACAACAATAAGTGAGATTATATGTCTTCTACATGGTTCTAACAAATCTTCAGTTCAACGCCTTCAACTAATACAAAACTGCGCTGCACGCCTCATCTGCAAAGCTCCAAAGTTCTGCCACATCACACCCCACCTTAAAAATCTTCATTGGCTGCCTATCCAAGCCCGAATCAAGTTCAAACTACTCACCATTGTTTATAAACGCATCCATGGAATTTGCCCTAACTACTTGTCCGAACTAATCTGCCGAAGAAACATAAGACGCCCTGGCCTCAGATCTCAAGCTCTTTTACAATTCGAGGTTCCAAGGTCTTTATCTAGAGCAACACAAAGTGCTGCCGATGGCGCATTTTCCATCGCTGCGTCTGAACTCTGGAACGAGCTTCCTGCTCACATTAAAATCATCACGTGTCTGGTCAATTTTAAAACAAAGCTGAAAACATTTTTATTCAAAGAAGCTTTTGATTTAGTTTAAAAAAACCTTTTCTTTATTTACTTTTCATTTTTATAACGTAAACTGTGTTTTTGAATATGATTAGATATAAGCATTTTAAAATCTTAGTACAGCATAGTTAACTCTAATTATATCTAATCTTTAATGCTGGCAAATTGCGCTTGTTTTTGTCGAACCAATCGATTTCGCGCAAGATGAATCGCTATCGTTGCTCAAATTGCAACGCGGTTATTTTGTTGTGAATGGAGTTGCATTCATTTTCTCAATATAGAGGCTAAACCGTTATTTTCCGTTCCCTCCTTTTATGAGAGAACAATAGACAAAGATCGTGTTTACTTTTCACAGGAAGCCTAGCTTTGGTAAGTTTATGGCAACATGTAAAAACTTTGCTTTTTTAATGCCAAGGCGCTGTAGAATTGCGCTTCTTCTCATGAAAATCGCTTTTGCTGTCATGCTACCTCCCACACTCAAGAGCTGAGTAAACATTTTAGATATCCGTTGCATGCAATTTTGCACCGTGTAGCCACGGCTTTACTGTTTTGCGCTTTTTGGAGAGAGTTTGGCGTTTAAAGCGCGTTTGTTTCGAACTATATAGCTACATAACTGATTTTAAATTGTTTATCATTAAATTTTCATCTCTGTTACACCTTAATATTACTTTATCTACTATTGAAAATGAAAAATCGTTTAAAGATTTCTTTTAGCCTACCTCCCAGTGCTTAGGCGTATGTTCTTGATGTAAGGTGTTCCAACCGCAAGGAACTTTCTACCCGAAGGATTTTCGGTGGTGGACTTGTATTACGAGGCCTAACGATCTTTAGTAAATACGTCTGGTATTGTAACTTGAAAGTCTTTTAACTGTTTTATAGTTACATATCGGTACCGGCACGTGTGAAAATATGACAGACGGCATCATCCTTGCGAAAGACCTATTTTTAGATCTTTTTTTACATGGAAAGCCGAAGAAATACAGCCAAGTGATCTCTCCTTAAAAGATGTTCTCAATCACAGCCAAACTGTGAGCTGGCTACTTAAAAAAACTTGTAGGTCTCTAAAAATGCATATATTTTTTTCTCATAGGTACGGTAACCTTTATTACTTGATAAAAGACTGCTTGTGTTACAGCAATGAAAACTCCACGCTTTGATTTTCTAGTTGTATTAATAACTTTCTTCTCAACAAGTGAAAACAGACATGCTGAAACCTAATAACTGGCAACGCAAAAATATAAATCCGTGTGTCCACGTTGTTTAGCCACAAATTTACACTGCACTGTCGATGTTCTTACTGTTCCCATCATAAGAGTTTGCAACCGCCAGGTACAACTTTGCCTCGTGTGTGAAGGTTTTGGCAACTGTTGCTCCTTTGGTTGACATTTGCTGGTACAAGTTGAACTTGTTATCACCAATCTTGTAAACAGCAAACTTCACGTTAAAACCATCGCCTGTCCCGGTCTTCATATTGGACACGACCAGAAACGCATCACCATTGGTGGTTGAGAAGGAATCCCAGTTAAACGCTTCATGCGAAAGAACTGACTGGTGAAGGATGAAATTACTGCTGTTCCAGCGGTAAATGAACGAGTCGGTATCAGGAGTCCCGCCTGACCATTCATTTGCAATGGCAAGGAAAGTGGTGCCGTTCGCATAGAAAATGTGCGGTGAGCGATGAACGTATGAAGACGGTAGATCTTCGAAGAATTCAAACCGACCTCCTGACCATTTCATGACCCTGGTTGCCATTTTATGTACCGCCCTGCCACACACCAAGTAAGTCACGCCTTCAATAATAGAGATGTCACATCTTGTTGGGAACGGTAGAGAGATATTTAGCACTGCCTTGAATTTGCCATTTATCCACTCATATTGAAATCAAATCCTTTTTGTAATCGCTTACCAAGAGAAACTTTATTGTACTAATAGTGAAGAAGTTCAATCCCAAGGCACCATTGGTCGGAATATACTGGAACGGTTTGAATTGACCCGCCTCCCATCGGTACACAATGGAATCTACTTTGAAACTTGTACTGTTACGATGAACCGCTAGTACTAGGAAATGGTTGCCATCAATGGTGAAGTGTTTTGCGTTCCAGACACTGAGCTTATCAAGCGTTTGGTTGAGGGTGAAGGTGTTGTTTTGAAAAAGATAAATCTGCATCTTGCCGTCACCGAATGAGCCTCAATTGCTGAGTTCATTCCCAAGACCCAAAAACAAATCACCGTTGATCACAAAATCCTCAGCGACCTTGCCTGAATCTGTTAGAGACTCTGAAACAATCGAAAGTAGCGGGGAGTTTCCAGAGGATAAAGAGAAAAGAAAAATACGTTAAATTTATCTTGCATAATATTCTCGTTAGCGCAGTCTGTCGGAGAAATCCTGACCTGGAGTTGAAGGCTTTGTTGGAAATGCTAAATCCTGTGTCAAAAGAGTGTAAAAGAATGAAGTGAGTACAATTTTTCTGAAACTGAGTAGTTAAATTCTATTTTCCTGTCTTCGACGCTCCAGTTACAAAAGTGAGCTTGGAGAAAATAGAAAGTGTGCTGAGGGAATAAGTTTATCGATTACTTGTCTTAGTGAGTCTCTATTGCTTAAAGTATACCATCTTGCACAAATGAAAATTTTACTAAGTCTTGCTTCTAGAAACACTTAACCATAAAAGTATCAACTAACCTTTTCAAGGGAGATAAAAACAAACTCGTCGTCATGTACAAGGTTTGGATGATGCGTCTGAGACATTTTAACACGGGAATTCAATTCACACTTCTGCTGTTTCTTTCCTACGGTTCGGAAGTTACATGACTTGCAGCCGTTGACCAACAAACAGAATCAGCGGTAGTTGTTTTAATTATCGAACCCAATAAACGATGTTTCGCTTAGAGGTTGAAGTAGCTGGAGCGGGAATTTTCTCCTGTGCTTTTCTGAAGGAACTGCAGAAGAAAGGCGAACAGCAGAGCAGGAGTCGGCCTCATTTTCGGGTTCTTAATTCTGTCGAATGAGATGACAAACAGTTATTTAGGCTTCACGCAAACTTTCCCTTTCAATCGGAACGTGGAAGGGACAAACTGGACATGCGCAGTTTGTGTAATGTATCGGTATATATCTACCCAAGTGGCGGGCAAATACTGGAACAAGGTTTACAATGTTTTAGTGGGGCATGGAGACATAGTGAATTATTATTAAAATCGACTTTAAATAACGCCAAGATGTTTACCCTCGTTAAATAAATAAATTTAAATTTAGTTTAGTTTTTTATTTCCAAAAGCGCCATTGGCTTCCACGTTTACATTTACACAGACCACAACGATGCTGTTTTCATGGATCAGCTTAAGGTTCATTTCAAATCATTTGCTAGAAGGAGACTAGATCGACGACTTGACATCCCTGTTAATGGTGTGGCAAAAGAAGGCTACACAAAAAGTAAATACTCTGCAAGGCAGGGGAGCATAGGTTTCATTCAAGGGATGCTGTGAGCGAGCTGAACATGATAAGCGTTTGAAGATACAAAACTCCTGGATGACGATCAGTTAGTTTAATGAAAGTATTCTAATACAACGAACAAGCAAAAGTTGTAATAAGTTTCTTGTTTCTTATCACAAATTGATAAGCAATGAATTAATTAAAATAAATGCAACCGAAAGCCTGTTACTCCATACAGAACATTGCTTGCATTCCCCCAGTTCAGGAAACTATGCTTTGCAAAAGGTTGAACGTAGTAAATTTTCTAGCCACTTTCCCATCTCCGGTTCGAAGCGTTTGGTAGCCGTGTGGTACAACGGGGATCGGTTCGGCATGGGTGTTTTGAAATATATAC
Source organism: Hydrozoanthus tunicans (assembly GCA_026413305.1). Classification (NCBI taxonomy): domain Eukaryota; kingdom Metazoa; phylum Cnidaria; class Anthozoa; order Zoantharia; family Hydrozoanthidae; genus Hydrozoanthus; species Hydrozoanthus tunicans. Next base: position 6,957 of record JAOBAT010094815.1, on the reverse strand, counting down.
ATTTTTAAACTTTATTGCTATAATAAAAACACAAGGAACGATAGTGGATTTCTTACGTCGTGCATTGAACATCTTGTGTGCAAAACAAGCTAAATCTTCCTTTCGCTGCTGTAAACAACGGCTTTTTTGTTTTAGTTTAAACTTTGGACAGATAATTACTTTCGTATACGGACGGTAGAAAACCGTTTGCATGACAGGCCAGGCTGTCGAAGAGTTGCAACCACACCTGCTAACGTAATCTATGGTATTCAAACGTAGTTCAATTTCTGTCTTTTATAGTTTTGCGCTAAAGAATCAAACACGGCACTGACGAAGGGCTGGAAAATACCTCCGAAAAGCATCCACGATGATTTAGTTCAATTTTAGTAATAAAAAGAAAACTTACGTGTTAGGATAAGTCTTGTAAAAGAAAAGACTTATTTATAGAAAGAATATGCTATGGTTATAATGTCAGAGGGCAGGCTGTCTTCCAGATAAAACATGCTCAGTTTTAAACTAAAACAAAAAAGCCGTCGTTTACAGCAACGAGAGGAAGATTTAGCTTATTTTGCACACAAGATGTTCAATGCACAACGTAAGAAATCCATTAGCATTCCTTGTATTTTTATTATAGCAATAAAATTTAAAAGATATATATAAACACGAATAAGAATTTGATGCCAGGTGGAAAAAACGATTATGCGTGTAGCTGCTGCAGCGCTTGAAGGGTGAAGAAAACAGATGGTTGAAACAATTAATAAATAATGAAATAGCCGAAAGGATGAAAACGTTAGAAACATTTGGGGTGTGTTGAATAAGAACATTAACACAACCGTTTACAAAAACAGGGCCTTGTTTCTATTTCGTAGACCTTTATCACATTTTAAAATAATTCGTGGCTTAAATGATCATTTTCTTAAGTTTTAAGCACTCGTAAAATTTTTTGGATCAATTTGGTTAAAAAATAAGAGTTAACTAGAAACTAAAATGATTCCACTATTAGAAGACGGTATGCTGTCCAAATAAAACGAGTTTAGTTTTGAGTTTAACCAAAAGAAGGCTAGCTCCATAGAACCGAAAGGTTTCGTTCGCAAGGTGTTCAATGCACGACGTAAGAAAGCCATAACATTCCATGTTTTTGTTGTGGCAACAAAGTCTTCCTGAATAATTACTCATTTCAGTATACGAGTAAGAATAGGACGCTAGGTGAAAACTCTACTATGCATGTAACCCGTAGCTATTTGTCATTATATGGAATTCTGTTAAAACTGATTTTCCGTGTTTTACTCACTTCACTAAAAACAACTGTTACAATGGCTTTTGGATCTGAAAATACAGTTTTATAGGTAACCTTTCATTACATACTTATGCCCTCGTTTACACAGGAGTTTTTGTCCTCAAATGAAAGTCACCTGCAAGCTTTTGTTGTTACCTTTTGCATGACTCGGAGATATAACAACTACTAGGTAAATGCTTTTTAAAAATTTTGGTGATTTCTCGTATTTGTTTCGCATTTTCAGAATGTACTAAAAGGTTTTGCCACTTCCTGATAGACCAAAGTCTTGCCGCGGCGAAACTGAGAAAGATACGCGGCTGTGCTGTGTTGCTTGAATTGTGTCCTGCGTAGCAACTATAGCCAACACGTTTATGATAATATTAAAAATATTAGATTGAACAAACAAAAAGACAATTCTGCGTGCTATTGAAAAATGTACATACTTTAAGCAACAACTAAATAGGACCCATGAAACTGAAGATGACCAAAAAAAGGTAGGTTAGGTCGAGGAAGACGATTTACAACAAACTTGGAAAAATCTGGAAAACTGGTCAAACAACAAGAGAGATAAAAAACGTAAAGTCTATAAGATTCCTCTAATGTTTAATAGTTTTAAACCAGTCGGATAACACAATCTGACAAAAAGAAATTAAATAACTTCTAACACATCCGTCTGAGAAGAGTAATGAACATTCACAGGCCGATGAAGATCATGAACGACGGAGAAGAAAAACTAGAGCTGTCATGGAGAAAACCAGCGAGACAGAGGAAAAGTAAATGTAGACATGGTTTGGAGACATCCTAAGAATGGATAATAGTACAAGCGATTGAGTAATTTCTCCCCTGTTACATGGGAACCTGAGGGAGTGAGGGTCGTCCACTAAAACATGGAGGAGGACTGACCAAAGGGAAATAAGAAGAAAGATTTTAGATTAAAGACAGACGCGGTAGAAGCCACAGCAAACAAGAAAGCCCGGTGTATTGCAAGTCCAGTTCTCCTGCAGGAGAGATCAAACCTGATGATAAATGACAGAATGTCAATGGAAGTGCGCTCTTACCTTTTCTGAAAACTTTTAGCGCCGTTTTGAAGTGTTGCCTCTCTAGGAAACAGAACTCAACAAATGCTAAAGGAGTCCTTTCGCATTTTCAACCAAGCCACAGCTGCCTACCTTATTTATTGATTTATTCTTGTAATCATGAAAACAATATTAGCATCCAATGCGGAACTTTCATAAAAGGCCAACTTAATTTATTTTTTTTACATTATCTCACCTTCTTACAAAAGCTGCTAAGCGCAGAACTGTTTTTTTTTTGTCTTGTGTTACCGGTAGTTTAAACTATGTCTTACAAGTTAAAATCGTTACTGAGGCAATATCTGCGGAGATTTCCTGTGTGATTTTTCTAAATTTCTCTAAATCATCACAACTGCTGAAAAAGCTGGACCACTATGGAAACCGTGGAACAGCAAAAAACTGGCTCATTTCTTATCTGTCCAACAGAACACTGGTTCATTTCTTATCTGTCCAACAGAAAACTGGTTCATTTCTTATCTGTCCAACAGAAAACTGGTTCATTTCTTATCTGTCCAACAGAAACCAACATGTTTCAGTGGTCACCAGTAAGTCTGGTGACCTATGTATTACTCATGGTGTCCCGCAGAGATCATACTTGGGTCCTTTTCTGTTTCTGTTACCGTGAACGCTAAAGCTCTCCGGGGGGCTTAAATTTATTTTTAGAATATTTTAGAATCGTCAGTAGCCCAACACAAGGTGAAGCCTGGATACCAAACACCGGATTTAATAGAAGCTCTGTGTTCCTCTAGTATTATAACCAGCGTTGTTTCAAAACTAAAACAGATAAAACCGTTGACCATTTATATGTGTGACACAATAAGCCTAATTATATATATTGGCACCAACATGGCAGCTACGTTTTTTCAGTCTCTCTTATGTTTGATCATTCAATAATTAATTGTGACTCTAGTACATCTTTCAACTATCCACTTAGCCTGCGTAGCGACTTTTGAGGGGACTGGGGCTTGGGCCAACGAATTTCCAAAAGTTTCGGGAAATCGAGTGTTTACTTCCAAATTTTAATGGCGCCAAAGTCCATCGGTTTAACTGGTTCTGTCGGCTTTCATTGAAGCCTTGTGCAGTTGGCGTTTGGTCCATACATGGTTACATCTAACTATGTATTCCAGAGCACGGTCCGCCGATTTACATCACCATGTATAAAACAAAGCAGATCTAAGACACATTCTGATTGTGCATATGTCATCGCGAGAATTAATTGGTCGAGATTTTGAATTTTTTTCCGAAAAAGAAAATTGCACAATACGACGAGGAAGTACCACAATTCGGTCCGGAATTTTGCTTTCCTGACATAAAAATAGAAGATACTAAGCAAACGTCACTTAGTAACGAAAGAGGTGATTTGTAGAGCTAGCTGAACAACAACGAGATAAAGCGAGACGAAAGGCACCAAATATATCACGAAATGGGTTGTGTCACTTTATTAAAGTTGTTAATATATTTTCCTGAACTGTAATTAATTTTCGACGACAACAAGAACTATAATCTCATCAAAAGACAAGACAAAGTTGTGTCTTACTTTCTGTTTAATTGAATTAAACCTGAACAGAACTACAGACTTTGCCAAACACTCTCGACCGGCGTGAAGGAGTTTTCAAGCATTCATAAACGCACTGTGAATGACAACTACGCAAACTACAATCATAACAACAACAACAATTTAAGCTTTTGTGACCTGACTTTTCAGTATTGTTAAAGCAATTCTAAATTGACTAAAATTTTTTAAAAGGCATATTTTATACAATAAGAGTTGATCGTTGTGTCTGATGTGAGAATACATAAACAAAGCAATGTCTTGGTAACATTCTGTAGAATCAAGATATAAAATAGCGAACGTCTGAATTTCTTTAGAAAGGGATGACAGGTTAATTTACATTTTGTGATTTAGTTTTTCACATAATTTTTCTTGCAGATCTTTTTATGCAGAGCAATAACATATTAGGTGGGATTAATCTTCAACATGTTTAGTTCCATTTCCGAAACATATTGGGCAAAATCGATGTTCACGAGACAGTTTTCGATTTTAATATCGTCCTCGTTCAATCATAAGAATGTGATTACTTACTATTAATTTATGTAAAGTCTGTTTTAGTTGTTGATTTTCAATAACGTTTAGATATCGGTCAGCTTCACAATTATTTTTTATATTAGAGTACAATTGAAGCTTACGTGAGTAAGATAAACTATTTCTCTATATCTCAATAATACTTTTTCTTTTTCACAAAAAACGTAAACGCTAAACATACTGATAAAGTGAGGCTCCGTCCACACCTATCCGGATATTTCTGAATCCTCAACTTTTTCTTTTCACATGTTACGTGATCACAGCGTATTAAAATCGAATTCGCCCGTCCACAAGTTTTCGGACTCGCTCCGGATTCACTCTAGTACCCGTTACAAATCTGTAAATATTGGTTACGGAGAATGCACCGCCACGCCATTTAGTAGCCGTGGGACGTCATCGTGTCGTCATCGTATCAGAAAATATCCGGAATCGACCGTCTACACGTTTCCGAAATGTTATGGGACTCAAAAATTTCCACTCTGGAGAGCGAATTAAAAAGTATACGGATACATGTGGACGGAGCCTAAATAAATGAACACTATAAGAGTTGGGCTCGAAAAAATCTCCCAAGAAGAAGACGTTAGAAGACATGACGGAACTAAAACTTGACGATAAGTACAGCAGGAACTCGCTGTTATCATTCCGCTTTGTAATTAAAAGATACCTTAACAACCCTCCCTTCAGAAAAGGCATAGAGATGATATCCGCGACTTTCAAGCTTTCTAACCATGTTTGTCAGAATTTGGTCGAGAATATTATTGCCGCGTGTCGGGCCTTAAACTATTTTTTGCAAGTTAACTCTCTGACACAGAGTCTCTGACTGGGCGCGGATGTAGCTGGTTGATGTCTCCCGTAGTAATTCTCCCCGCAGAAAGCCTATCTTTTAGCAGATTATCCCGGCGCTCGGTAATATAGTTGTTCAGCTCAGATTCCTTAGGAATATTTCGGGGAAATTCAGGATAGTACAAGTTAGCAGTAATTATGCAGCTAAATGGTCTTGATATACGTGGCAGTTTCTGAAGCAATCACAACACCTCCTTATCGTGAACTTCAAGCTCATACAGTTGTTTAGTCGGTATACTCACTCACATAGCCTAATTCACTATCACCCCGACAAAACGTTCTGTCTTAACGAAAGATTTTAAATGATATTACTGTCGAGCCAAGAATCGGTGATAATAGCCACATTAACATTGCTCACTTCAACAACAGCCTGGAGCTCATCAACTTTGTTCGTAATTCAACTCTTATTAGAAACCAAGTAGGCAGGTAGAATTGGTGTAGCTATGGCTCCTGTTGGTATTCTGATAAGATTGTGTTCATTTGGTTGGAAACGCGGTCGATGGTTGACTTCACGATTGCTCGTAATGACGGTTTCAATGCGGTAGTGTTGATTGCCCTTGGTTTCACTAGAGCTCCAGCTCGTACTCCTCGGCGAGGCTTGATTATTTCATTTGACTTCAAAGCTTCGTAAAGCGATGGCTCGATTTTAGGCCGTCCGGGTGGTTTTAGAAGTTTGAGAAAATTAGGCGAGTAGATCCTGGCAGCCATGATTGATTTGTTTTTTTTTTTTTTTGTTTCAGAGACAAAATGTAAAAATCGCATTCTTTACGTGATTCAAAATCCTTTCCCTTGACGGTGCAGAGTAGTGTACAGTGTATCATTAAGAGTAGATTTAGTTAAATTAAATTTTAAAATTCATATTTTAAATTTTACTTTTATTATCAGTAGTGTATCATTCTACGTTTTAAGACATTAAAAGGCAAATAAACTAAAAAGACTTGTTGAAGTATTACTTCCCTTTTCTGTTAAAACATCTGTCACTCCTCCTCTTTCAAATACAATGGTAAATTGTTGAAAGTGCATGTACCTATCGTTTCCAACGTTAAGGAGCCTGTCCAGAACTTAAATGTTTGTAAAAGCTTGGTTTCGTCCGTGTTTGCAATGCTCTAGCAAGAATTTTTCTTTTTTCTCTGATCGCTCGCGCATAATCGTGGGAGATGTAAGCATTTGGGTTTTGGTTTCGTATTTCTTTCCTTTTGAAGAAAACACTGTCACGGTCCTTTCGCGACACAAAACGAGCAATTGTTGGTCGTATGCCACTTTTTCTTCCTAGGCGGTGGACGGCATGGAATTTATTTCGTCTGGGTGGATTCCCATGTCATCCAAGATCCTTAGAACTTTTTCTTTACAATCTTCATCTTGACTTTCGGGGATTAGATTGAATATTAGATTTACCCTTCTTGTGTGCTGTTCTAAATTAACCAGGTTTTTGAGTCTGTTTTTCTAAGCAATCGATTCTGTCACCGAGCATGGTTCTCTCTGAACATATATAAATTCGTTGACTGGGACATAACTAATCTATATTATTCTTGACTTCACCAGTGCTGTAAGTTTTTTTGACGATCACAGAACTTTCGGGCTGCATTAAGAGGTAAAAAAAAATGAATAATTAATTAAAATTCCTTGAATAAACATCTGTTGATAAAACATTGTTTGAATCTCTCCGTTTTAACATACGGGAGTATAAAATTATGCAAACGGTT
>JAOBAT010094804.1:0-16919 GCA_026413305.1 Hydrozoanthus tunicans | reverse complement strand
ACCCGTCCAAAATCGACCAAAATATGTATTTACTGTTTACCCTGAAATGCTGCTAGGACCTTTAGTAAGATTAGAGTATTCTGTTCTTGAGTTAAGGGGGCTTTCTTACAAACTTTTTGACCTATTAAACAGGGGGGGAGAGAGTTTTCAGATATACTATTTGTCGCCTGCGTCATCTATTTTGTTCTTGCAGCTTTACTAAAGAAAATAACGATTAAAACAAAAAGCAAACTTGTCAATTAACTTATTGTAATCTAAAAAAAATTGAATTGAAAAAAAACCTACCTCTAAGATTTCTACCAAAGCCCTTAACTTTCTCTTTTACTGTTTCTATAACAAAATTAGTATTTTAAAAATTGTACTTTAAAAATTAACAAAACAAAGCTTTAGCTTTTGTAACTTATCCGTAATTAGTTTGAATGGTCACACAAAATAAATAAACAGCAATAACTGCATGGCATAACAGCTTTAACCACTCATTAAACAAGAGCAAACTTTATAAACGCAGATATTACAAATATTTTGTTAAAATATAGTTATCTGTTAAGGTTTTCTCCCCTTTCTACCCTATCACAGTGCAAGTCCAATATACAAATTGTTGTGACAAAGCCCGAACTTTTCTGATCGAACAAAGTTACCTAAGTCACCAACAGCTTAGGTCAAAGAAAAAAAACAAAGTTAGCGGAAACATGGCAGTTTACTGATAATCAATTCTTATTGATTCAGTGTATTTTATTTTATCACTGGGCTCGTTCAACAGTATTCTTAGATTAGGGAATCAATATATGGTAACTCCAAATATGACAGTTTATTAATCATCAGTTCCAACTGTTTATTGTCATTGGCCAACCCACTAAGCTCGCAGCATCCAATTTAGATCATTATGGAACCGACATATGGAATCTCCATGGCCAAACATGATGTTTTATTTGGTAATCAGTTCCAACTGGTTGTTATTGACCCACCCACTGAGCTCGGCCAATAGTATTCTTAGATTAGGGAATCAAAAAATATGGCAGTTTATTGATTATCAGTTCCAACTGATTACTGTTACTAGCCATCTTCTTTGATCGTCCAACAGTATTTTAGGTTAAAGATTCTACATTTTTTTACTTCAAAAAGAGCAGCTCACATTTAATAAGTTCTTACTAGTTGTCGCGTTTTACCCATCAACTGGGCTCAGCTCAGCTATTATAGCTAGTATTCTAATATTAAGGTATCGACATATCGTAACCCCAAATTCGACACTTAACTGATGTTCAGTTCTTACTGATTTAGTGTGTGTGAGCCGCCCGCTTGGGTTGCCTAATAAAACTCTCCATTATTCATAACGTATAATAGCACAGTGTATCATTTTTCACATGCAGATAATTTTTAAATTGTTACAAACCTTTTACTTCGTCAAACTGCATCATCAGAGAATTCCGGATTGCTTTTACCCACCTTTCCTTCACTTCAACTGATGAAGCCTAAAATAACATTTTAGAAGAATTGTTTCTATGTGAAACACTTAAAAATTATTTTACTAAACTTTCCACAAGATCTATCTTGCTCCAATCCTCCCTAAACTCAATAAGAACCAATTGCTGGAGAAATGAACTGTTAATTCTTACAAAAAAACACCATTGTATTAAGCATAGCCCTTAAACAACTTCCCTCCCTCCAAACTGCTTGAAAAAGTTAAGCACCCAAGGGCCCTTATAAACTGTTTTGAATGAATAGCTTATACTCACGAGGGAATGTCCAAAGGGATCCATAAGGATTTTAACCATGCAGAACGCAGTAAACATAGCGGTCGTAAATCATTATCTTACCAGAAACACATAAGTCTCTGATCTCCTATGTAGCCATAGCTCAAATTTACAAGGATGACCTTTGACTGCCTCTGTTAACCCAACGTCACACATCTGAAACAGAACATCGAGAAAGAGATCCACTTTTTTAGCGAACAACATTACTGGCAGAACAAATAGAATACCGGGAAAGAGATCCACTGTGTTAGCGAACAACATTACAGGTAGAACAAACAGTACATCGAGAAAGTGATCCACTGTGTTAGCGAACAACATTACAGATAGAACAAACAGTACATCAACAAAGAGATCTATTGTATGGCGAAAAACATTACTGGCAGAACAAACGGAACATTTAGAAAGAGATCCACTGTGTTAGTTAACAACATTACTGGCAGAACAAACAGAACATTGAGAAAGAGGTCCACGGTGTTAGCAACAACATCATGGCAAAACAAACAAAACATCGAGAAAGAAATCCACTGTGTTAGCGAACAACATTACTGGCAGAACATACAGAACATCGAGAAAGAGATCCACTGTGTTAGCGAACAACACTACTGGTAGAACAAACAGTACATCGAGAAAGAGATCCACTGTGTTAGCGAACAACATTACTGGCAGAACATACAGAACATCGAGAAAGAGATCCACTGTGTTAGCGAACAACACTACTGGTAGAACAAACAGTACATCGAGAAAGAGATCCACTGTGTTAGCGAACAACATTACAGGTAGAACAAACAGTACATCGAGAAAGAGATCCACTGTGTTAGCAAACAACATACAGAACATCGAGAAAGAGATCCACTGGGCTTGCGAACAATATTACTGTAGACTTCGAATCGAGTTAAGTTCCTAAACCACAAAACCAGCGGTTCTAACTAGAGATTAGGCAAATGAACATACATTTCAAAAATTCGGGTAGAATGCAGGTACGTTGGGTAAAGTTCGGGTAGAATGCAGGTACGTTGGGTAAAGTTCGGGTAGAATGCAGGTACGTTGGGTAAAGTTCGGGTAGAATGCAGGTACGTTGGGTAAAGTTCGGGGGAGTGTAGTTGAATGATCGTTATTTGTTCAGTCAGTTAGCAACACCACGACTATTTCGAAGGAGCCAGTTCACCTCTTCTACCCCCTTCCCCTTCCCCAAAAGGATATTTCGTGCACACTATGCTACGTGTCTATTAAACTTAATATAATTTCACCTGTTTTTTATCAACTCTGCATAAAATAACAGAGCTAAGATTTCAAAAACACGTTACTTATACAGATGTGACAAAACTTTACTTTGAATTATAGCGCAGGTGTTATCCACATTTCTCAAATACTTTTTTTCAACGAGATCTAGTAGTTCAAATGCTTTCAAATTTTCTACCTTAACACTGTTCTTGTAATGATAAAGCACAGAATCTTTACTGCACTCTTCATCCTTTTTGCTAAAGATAACCAGCTTCTCATAGAGGAACACCTGTCGCTGTCGACCCTTCAGTGGAAGAAGGCGTCCTTTGTTTGTGTGCCAGGTAACAAATGAATCTTGCAGCAGAAGCTTCCCTTGCTCTAACAGGTTTCCATGGAAACCTTTGAGCCCACTCGAGTGCATCACATCGTTTACATGACGTAATACTGCTTGCATAGTTTCCCAGGCTTCCTAATCATAAATAAGGCACATATCCATGAATCAGTTTATGGGAAGTTTTTAAAAGACTTCGGTAGAACAATTTTGAAGTACTTTGTTTGTACTACTTGAAACATTACAACTAGGAATAATTATGTTGGAAGTACAAAACAAGACAAAATGGATCTCTGCCTCAGTTAAACTTCTACCCTCAATTCTGGGTGCGGTTGTTCAAAGACCGATTAGCCCTAATCCAGGGTTAAGTTTCTAATCCATGCTTAAGTTTCTTACGATCCGTTAATTGACTTTGCTTGGAAATTTTTCGTTAACATGTTTGTACTGTTTGAATGTCTGATCAGTGTTTGCAAGCAAAGAAAACCTTTTACTGTATGAAGATATAATTGTTTAAGTATTTTCTGAATCCGGAGTTAAAGTTTTCTAACTTTTGAGCAAGCACGTCTTGTGTTTAAAAATACTCATAATATAAAATCTTTCTTTTCCAGGGAAAAATCCTTCTTGACGCTAACTTTTAGTCCAGTGTTTTCAAGTTTAGATTGCACATATTGGTCTAAGATTCCCGTGCGACTGACTACTTTTAAAGGCCCACAAGAACGTACTGCTTACAACAGTTGGGCTAAGCTGCTGTGTGGTGATACATACATAAATTTGCAACAATTGATCTATTATTCAACACAAAATAAACACTTTTACAGAATAACACAAAATGCGACTTCCGAAGAGTTACATGTAAGTAAGTATCAGTACACGAAAATAAACAGAAAATATTAACCAAAAATAACAAATACTTACAAGGGGCGAACATAATACAGCGATACATGTATTTAATGTTAACTGATACGGTTCTAGATTACGTCACTTCAGTCTTACGATTGCAGGTAATATATAATAGATTATTTCATTTATAATCATGTTAAATAACTATAAGAGTGTTCTAAAGCTAATCTCCGTTTGTGATACATCTAATTCTAATGCTGATATGCTAACAAAATAGAAAGTTTTGGTTTTATTTCCTTGCTGTGCAAGAGTGTATGACTTGCTTTCCATTTAAGAATTATTGATTGATTACTCTGAGGTTCAAACTATCGAAAATGCCAAAATAGAATCGTAGTTTCGCTTAATGGTTCAAGATCTATTTGGTATTGCACGTTGTCTTTCTAGAATAACATAAAATAGGAACATTTGAGCATTAAATGTTTTGTTTTACCAGATTCAGATGCAGATAGCGTATACCTTGGACCTTAAAGGAACATTTTCCGAATAACGTTTTTTTGTATGTAAAATATGATGCATTATTTGTATTGAAATTGAGTTTTGGTATCTATTGTTAGCTTCAGAGGAAATGATGAATAGCTTTACAATGAAATATGGTATCAAGGGAGTGTCTCAGTTTTTTCAAAGTTAGCTGGGCTTCCATTTAGTAATCTTGAACTGTTTTTCCCCCTGCGTTCTATGTTTGATAAGGTGATTGGTTGATGTGCTAAAATATTCTGGGACAACAGGCCTGCAGCACTCTGTCCAACACTCAGACCAGGAGTACCGTCTTGCTTAATGCACCAGAACTATGTGTTTAATAAGAAAATAACGAGATCAACAGGAAATGGGTAAAGATTAAAGATGAAGTGTTTGCGTCGTTTTTCAGCTTTTTTAATTTTTGAGTTTTTATGAGGCAGGCAGTATCACTTTTATCTCGCCTTAAATTCGAATAAACTTAATGGACCGACTGTGCAAAAGTGGAGTTCAAAACAGCCAACAGACTTAGCAATTGAAGAAAATAAGCAATAGTTCTATCCACTTTCAACACAAAGCTTCGAAACTATCTACTTTGTGATACATAAGCTACGGTACTATTTTTCATTACCCACTGATCTGAACTAAAGTTAAAATTGGCTTGTCCTTATTGTTCGAATTAAGGAGTATATATGTTTATTGTTTTGAACACTATACCACCGCACCATGCACTGTAACTCAATTTATGATAATCTTTATCACTATTCACACTATGCCACCGCACTGTCAATATAATTTTTAGTCTATTATAATCATTACACGGAAGCCCAAACTTCATAAGCTGTATTGGTTTCTTAGGGCTTCCTAGCCACATAATAACGAACACTTTGTACTTTGTACGACTGTAAATATTTGTAAATGTGGTGAAACAAACTGAACTAAACTGAAACTGAAACTTTGAACATTATGTTTTGGTACAGGGATAACTATTTGTTTTTCTTCTGGCCAGATTTCGACCACTGCGTGTACAAGCCGTGCCAGCACGACGGGAACTGTACAATGTTGTTCAACAGCTACAGCTGCACTTGTGCGCCTGGATACAACGGAACAAACTGTCAAACGAGTACGTTGAATCAGATTTGTTTCCAACCGGTAGCCTTCGCGATAAATTCTTTAGTATATGTACCAGCTGGGCTACACGCGATTTGATTGGTTGAGAAATAGTAGATGTGAGACAATATTTACCAACGAAACAGTAGATAGTGACACTGAAACAAAAATGGCGGACAGGAGTAGTTGCTTCGCGTCCGCTTGGGATAACAATATTGAAAAGATTAGAGAAAATGCCATTCCTCAAACAGCGACAAATCAAAGACATAGTTTAAAAGTAGCTAAATTTTTACATTTTCTGTTATAAAATTAATTGGCTGCTCATGCGTTAGATTTGTTCTGTTCTGTACTGTTGTTCAAGTAACAAAAAAATCTTTTTTAACTCTTTCTCTTGAAAGGAAATTCGGTGGACCAAATGCCTAGCTGAAAAATACTAAAAAATTTACTCACTTCATTTTTGGAGGGTAGGTGGCTTAATAAAAATCTACCTAAATATTACTCTGCTAGATATCGCCTTCGACACTCAAAGATCCTTAATGTAACAACACTTGGTCCTGAATGTAACAATACTTGGTCCTACAGATGTAACAAGAAAATATTAATTATCGCGGTTTATATCGATGTCTAAGATAAGTTATCAATTTTGTCCATTTTATCGTTTTTTTTTCTCTTAACTTAGTTTTTCTTCGAAAATCACTGGAAAAACAGATTAAAACGCTTTATTCTTCACCATAGCAAGGTTTATCCAGTTTTCTAAGCTTGGAATTTGCTTTTAAGGTAAGAAAACTTATCAATACTCGTAAATAAATTCTAAAAATGTATCTGAAATAAAAAAAAACTTGTGCTTTCAGTTATCCTCGAATAAACAATATTTATCAATCCAACCATCCGTGGTATAATTTTTGGTGAAATAATTTACCAGACAGTCCATGTTTTCATTTCTTTCAATTTATACATACATGTTTTTTTAGTTTCTTAGTTGGTTTATGTGACCGCAATTTCAGAATATTAACGGCCAGTCGGTGTCGAAGTTTTCTTTGAAGTTTTAACTTTTAGTTTTGTTTATTTGTTTTGAATAACCATACGTTCGGTTATTTTACCAAATATTGTAAGCTTTACTCAACTACTTTGTTAGTTGTAACAAAAGAGAGTCAGTCGTTGTTGTTTGCTTCTATTTGAAAAAACCTCATTCGCTTTTTATTTTCTGTAGTGGCCTAGGGCAGGAAAGACTTCTAATTCTTAGAGGTGATTACATAAGACCTAAACGAACTACGGAGCGAGTCGACTTCTTTTTCACACTTTTCCTTTAACGTGGTTACATGAGAGCGGTTGTAAATGTACACAAATCTGAGATTAGTAGAGACTTCTTTGTAATAAATGCCAACTTTCGTCTCCGTCTTTGTTTGTCCCAGTCTCATGTTATAAGATCAAAATTTGATCTGAATTAACGAATAATTGTTACATTTCGAACAAAGTGTTGTTACATTTAGGACCTTTGTTACATTTAGAACCAGTTGTTACATTTGTGCCTTCAACAGACACTCAATCACAAATGGGAGGCCGTTCAGAAGCTTGTCCAAAACAGACAGCTAAGCTAAATCCTTTCTCGAGCCCAAGTGGCTCACAGGGCCGACGCTTATCTCCGGTTTCCGTAGTGTTAAGCGGATGAGAGTCTTTGACCCCCCTCGACAGGACACTAATCCATCGCAGGTTAGCTCTCAGCAGAACTGGTACTCATTCATACAGCTGAGTCGACTGCAACAAAGTCGGGTTAAATGTCTTGTTCAAGGACACAACACAGTGGTCTTACCGGGGCTCGAACTCGCCAACCGCTCGGATACTGAGCCGCCGACTAAAAGACAAGAGTGCCTTTACTACTGTCCCACATGCCAGACGGCATAATGGCACGATTGATTGACTAAAAACACGCAATTATTATTTTAAACTGATAAGCTATTATGACTTTGTTTGCCATATTACTCTCCAGATATCGACGACTGCTCACCCAACCCATGTCAAAATGGTGGAACATGTACTGATGGAGTTAACGGCTACAATTGTTCTTGTGTAGCTGGCTACAATGGAAGCAATTGTGAAACAAGTAAGATTAGAGAATGTTTTCACAAAAAGCATATCGCTAATTTAATGACTTTCCACGTGTCTTTCATCTATCCAGATATCGACGACTGCTCAACCAACCCTTGCCAAAATGGTGGAACATGTACTGATGGAGTTAACAGCTTCAATTGTTCTTGTGTAGCTGGCTACAATGGAAGTAGTTGTGAAACAAGTAAGCGTAGAGATTGTTTTCACAAAAAGCAATAGGCGTTATGCATGTTGACGTCAAACTGGTCACTTTCACCCCCAAGCCTCGTATTCAAGAAATAAGCGTGAGTCTTTTGCACATGCAAACCGTGTTCACGAAGGAATTCTTTTCATATTGGGGCGCTTTGGGATTAGTTTATTCGCTGTTTCAATGACACTCAATGTGTTTTTCATCTCCACTTCCTCGTTCTTCGAATTCAACGTCTTTTTGCTGATGATGCAAACCTTTTCTATTGCCACAAAAACATTAACACATTACAGCACGATGACAACTCTGAACTGTCTAACACTCATAATTGGCTATGTTACAACAGGCTCTCCTTTAACCTGGACAAATCAAATTTCGTCCTCTTTCATCTACCACAAAACAAATTCCCTCTGGTGTTGTTCTAGAAATATATAGAAAAATTTTAGATAAAAAAAATGTAATAAATATCTAGGAATCTTCCATTATTCAAACCTCTCTTGGAAAACTCAGGTTGTAACATCTGAAAAAATATCAAAAGCTCGTTCATGCTTTTCTGACCTACGGAATACTTTCCTGGGCACTCACCTACCCAACTACTTACCAAACATTTTTATTTTGCAAAAAGGGCCTAGCGCTTGGTGACATTTTCCAATTTTGATAAGCATTCAACTCCTCTTTTCAAACGTTTTGAAATCTTAAAAACTCGAGATCTTGCTAAATACCACATCACGATAATAATGTACAAATTTCACAACTCGTTACTACCGCCAACTTTATCTCATTTTTTACACAAAAATGTTACTTTCATTCCACACGTTCCAAATTCTAAAGATTTTGTTTTCTCCCAAGAGCAAGAACTAATTATAAAAAATCTAGCATCCGTTATCAGGGACCAATGGTGTGAAATAGTGTCAAACCCTCGATCAAAAGTTCTTGAATGGGACAATTTAAAATTAAACTTAAAGAAACACATGTTAGTTATTATTGATAATTTTGCTCTTTTTAGTAGTTGTTTATAAGATTTTTACTTTCCATAAGTTCTATTTCATTTACAATCGTAAGGACTTGCTGATTGTTTTGTCACTTCCTAAATCTTTGTTAAGTGTTTTTGATTATAATCTTTTTTACTTCCTATGAAAACTTATAAGTTTCGTTACGCCCCCTAATAAACGATACAAGTTAGGCCTTGCTCCCTTATGCGGTAAGGTTTACAGTTATTTTAAAGAGCCAGTGCCATTCGTCAGCTTTATTATTATTATTATTATTATTATAAAAAATAGTTGTAAAATAAATTTCGTAGTTTGTTATTAGAATTATCAATTTCGTAGATTATTAATGCCATTTGCTTTAAAACCATTACATTAATTGTTGTAAGAGTCTTTAAAGGGCACAAAGAAATTTGTTGTTGTTGTTATCTCTCCAGATATTAACGATTGCTTACCTAACCCTTGCAAAAATGGTGGAACATGTACTGATGGAATTAACAGCTACAATTGTTCTTGTGTAGCTGGCTACAATGGAAGCAATTGTGAAACAAGTAAGATTAGAAATTTTTTTCACAAAAAGCAGTTCGCTAATTTAATGACTTTCCACGTGTTTTTCATCTATCCAGATATAGACGACTGCTCAACCAGCCCTTGTCAAAATGGTGGAACATGTACTGATGGAGTTAACAGCTACAATTGTTCTTGTGTAGCTGGCTACAATGGAAGCAATTGTGAAACAAGTAAGATTAGATAATGTTTTCATATAAAGAAATTCGCTAGTTTAATGACATTCCATGTGATTTTCCTCTTCCAAGATATCGACGACTGCTCAACCAACCCTTGCCAAAATGGTGGAACATGTACTGATGGAGTTAACAGCTACAATTGTTCATGTGTAGCAGGCTACAATGGAAGCAATTGTGAAACAAGTAAGATTAGATAATGTTTTCACAAAAAGCAGATCGCTAATTTAATGACTTTCCACGTGTCTTTTATCTATCCAGATATCGACGACTGCTCAACCAACCCTTGCCAAAATGGTGGAACATGTACAGATGGAGTTAACAGCTACAATTGTTCTTGTGTAGCAGGCTACAATGGAAGCAACTGTGAAACAAGTAAGATTAGAGAATGATTTCATATAAAGAAATTCGCTAGTTTAATGACATTCCATGTGATTTTCCTCTTCCAAGATATCGACGACTGCTCATCCAACCCTTGCCAAAATGGTGGAACATGTACTGATGGAGTTAACAGCTTCAATTGTTCTTGTGTAACTGGCTACAATGGAAGCAATTGTGAAACAAGTAAGATTAGAAATTTTTTTCACAAAAAGCAGTTCGCTAATTTAATGACTTTCCACGTGTTTTTCATCTATCCAGATATCGACGACTGCTCACCCAACCCTTGCCAAAACGGTGGAACATGTACTGATGGAGTTAACAACTACAGTTGTATTTGTGTAGCTGGCTTCAATGGAAGCGATTGTGGTACAAGTAAGATTAGAAAATGTTTTAACAAAAAGCAATTGGCTGTTTCAATTACATTTCATATTTTTCATCTTCTCAGATATCGACGAATGCTCACCCCACCCTTGTCAAAATGGTGGAACATGTACTGATGGAGTTAACAGCTACAACTGTTCTTGTGTAGCTGGCTACAATGGAAGCAATTGTGAACAAAGTAAGGTTTAGTAGTAATTGTTTTCACAAAAAGCATATCACTATTTTGATGACATTCAACCTGTTTTTCATCTACCCAGACATCGACGACTGCTCACCCAACCCTTGCCAAAATGGTGGAACATGTACTGATGGAGTTAACAGCTACAATTGTTCTTGTGTAGCTGGCTACAATGGAAGCAACTGTGAAACAAGTAAGATTAGATAATGTTTTCACAAAAAGCAGTTCGCTAATTTATTGACACTCCACGTGTTTTTATCTATCCAGATATTGACGACTGCTCACCCAACCCATGTCGAAATGGTGGAACATGTACTGATGGAATTAACAGCTTCAATTGTTCTTGTTTAGCTGGCTACAATGGGATCATTTGTGAAACAAGTAAGATTAAAGTTTACCTTGACAAAAAGCGGCTCGTTGTTTCGATGACAATGGCTCTGATTTATATCTCCGCAGACATCGACGACTGTTCGCCCAAACCATGTCAAAATGGTGGAACATGTACTGATGGAGTTAACAGCTACAGTTGCTCTTGTGTAGCTGGCTACACTGGAAACAGTTGCGAAACAAGTAAGATTACAGTCTGTTTTCAAAAGAAGTAAGTTGCTCTACCCAATTGAATACCACTGCACGTGTTTCGTATATCTCCCCAGATATCGACGACTGCTCACCAAGCACTTGTCAAAATGGTGGAATATGTACTGATGGAGTTAACAGCTACAATTGTTCTTGTGTTCCGGGCTACATCGGAAGCAATTGTGAGACAAGTAAGGAATTTCCCGAGATTTACAAAATCTTTGTGGTCTATCATGATTAATTTGAGATGTAAAATGCAAACATATTATCTAAAGAACATTAGATTGTTAAGCATTGCAGCTTACGATGTTCTAATGTGTATAGGTTTGCGTTACTTTAGCTTTGGGCTTCAACACACTTTATTGTAACCGTCTAAGACTTGAAAACAGACGTTACAGTTTGTTTTTCCACGGGCGCTAGGATGAGATCAGTATATAGTTAATGATTTATAGTGTAGCAGCTATTGTTTTAAAGAGTAGTGACCGTTGCTTTCACCGCGTCACGTCCGAATTGTCCTTTACTATTCGTGACAAATGCTATAGCTAAGTAGCTACCGTTATTTTCACCGAATTGTCTTAAAATGCTAGTGACTAACCGTTAGATGGGGTTGGCGAAGCCACGAACGAATTTACTTCGAGATCTACAGACACCGAAGCATTTTAAAAAATCTGAATATGTACTTACATGTATGATTTTCCGCAGAATTGTCCGTTCTTTCAACTACCCATTCCCAACGTAATCAGAAGTAACGCCATCAAACGATATCCATGACCAACAAATAGATTTTGCGTCAGTTCTCAACGGACGCTACTCAACTAGCCGTCACATGGTTTTCACCTAGACGGCGGTTTTATATTTCATTCGTGTTATGTCATTTTAAATCGGATCTCGCCATAGTACTAAAGAGTTAACTGTCAAACTTGGCCGTTTTAATTAGCAGACGAGAAGACAATAGTTTTGTTCGGCGCTGCCCACCCTGCTAACCTTGTAGACGCATTCTCTTGCACATCCATCCAGGAACTTTAAAGAACCCACACCGCAGTCGAAAGCCGCAATTTTGGAATCCAAAAAATGTTGTTTCGTAAGGGTGCTCCAATATAAAAACCTATGCAAGCCACTTGCAGAACACGATCCTTGTTGAGTTATGTAATCATGTCACTGAATAACTCTGGTTGTGAGCATCTTGCGAAAAATGGCAAAAATTTAAACTGCAAGGTGCCATGGGAAATCTTAAATGTCAAAACATTAGGGCTGTTGCACCTTGCAGCAAATCACTTCTTTAGGTTAAGTTTTTTTCAATGTCATTGATTTCGGCAGAGTCGAGCACAGGCGGCCCAGGCGGTGGACTTTCAAATACAGTATTTGCATGGAAGCACGAACGAAGTAAAATTGAAAATTTGAATTTCAACAACATTTTACTAACCTTGTTCTGATGTTGTTTTTGGTAGTCTGTTGATCCTTTCTAACAGATTTTTAGGTTTGTAAACGATTTTGGTTGCCCCTGGGTTCACCCGGCTTAAAGGGCCGCCTGTGTAAAATCGAGCTTTAAAAATCTATAAAATCATAAATCTAACAATTTTACTGATAGAGGCCATAACATTCGAGCTTTTAAAGCATTTCTTACTGTGGTGCTCGCTATTCGAACTTATGACTAGAAAACTCAATTCAATGAGTTAGCAATTTTGTCAATCATCATCTTTGCTAAAAATAAAAGACCGATTGTTTATATAAAATCTATTTAAAACTTACACCAGGTGATTGTTCCGGTGAAATATCAAGTAAAAGCTACATCAACTGCTGCACGGTATCCAACAAATGTCCTAACAACCACGGAGGCTGCAACACCAACGATGATTGCCAAGCTGGTTTGAATTGCCTTGAAAAAAGTTGTCCCCAAAAACCAGGATTTAGGTCTTGCGAAAAGTGCTGCACTAACAAGGCTTACAAGGAAGCTCAAGGTTCGGAACTTGTAGCTCAATTCCTTTAGTACTCTGGTAGATAATCAAACTAGTTACTGTTAGGAGTATGGTTAGTCAATTGTATAAACCGACAGTGTGTCATGCGGGAGGCCCGACTCGATTCCCGGTGCAGGGCCTTCACTTAAAGAGTCTTAGAAGGAAGATCAAGATTTCTGAGAAAACGTTTCAGGGGAACAAAGTGGTGGTCAACTAATTTGGTTAAACTTGTCACAGAAGTAGGGCAAATTAATAAGAGCTCATGAGGTTTCAGGTTTATTCTGTAGCTGATGTCATCGCTAACCTAGCCTTTCGAACCAACAATCTTTTCTTTAACTTCCGTGCCACGTTTTAGCCAAATCGGTTGACCACCACTTTGGTCCCCTAGAACACTTTCTCAGATATACTCTTCAAATATAACTGAGGAAGGTGCCGTCTTTTCTCCAGCAACTAAACTTTAGCTCAATCGGTAAGAACTAACATTACCAATAACAATTTTGCATTGTCCTCATCTCCTTATCTCTCTTCTTCTATTTCCAAAGTGTTCAGTCAAACTTTAACAGTCTACGGAATAACCCCTAATTTGCATACGTTTTCAACGCGCGAGCCTCGTTTGCATGTTTAGCAACATGGCAGCCGACGAAGTCTTTCTAACATCACATTAGGCTCTTCTTTCTGTATTTTCTTGTCTTATTTCACATAGAGACGATTATAAAAAGTGACAAACAGCTTAACCAATGCTTTAAGTAAACCATGAAAATCCTTGTATCTCCATCTGCCTGTTATTCGAAGAAAACTGCGGCGAATTCGGCCTGTTGTGATTTTAACTGAGAAAAGGGAATATTGCGTGGAGAAGAAGACTTAGCGTTCAAAAGTAAAATGACGATCTTGGACGCAGATGTCGACCAATCGCCATGTAAGGTATGATTTTCAAATCTTTATTTGTTACTTGGTGATTCTGTTACTACATATTTGCCAGCTTCTCAATGATTGATTCAAAATATTGCCACGAATTTGCACTTGTGTTGTGGTTCTATGCGATGTTCCCACTTGCCATTTGCTTCACGCATTTTTTTACCTGTATGACTGACACTTGCACTTAGATTGCTATGTTTCAAATGTTGTTAGCATTGTAAGACATTTACTTTTTTCTGAACAAAGCTTAACAGCAGTGTAGTGGTAGCAAAATGCGAGATCGAACGAGGTTAATTTGTCGTATTTTGCCTTCCGTCACTTTTTTTCCACAGTCCAAATACTGTCGTAGTTGTCAAGCTGTTTATAGACGTACAAGTTAATGTCGTGTTTGAAAAAAACAGTCACGGCAAATTTGATTCATTGTACTACTGTTAAGTTCGATCCCAAACCGTATTTTCCGCACATGTGTCTTGTGATGCAAAATTTGTTTGGAAAGTTACAAGTTTTGATTTTATGTAATATTGTACTACTATGAAATAACAAGGACCAATGCCTCCGGACTGATAAGCCATAAGGCCCAAAACAGGGCTTGTTTAACTCGTTTGTAGTACAGACTGAAAAGTAGAGTAGAAGTGCCAATAATAAGCCAAATATAATAAGAAAATGGGAAATTATACTAGACTATGATATACACATTAATACCTGAACGTTTCTCCTTCTTCCACAGGCACATGTCTCATAACCTTGGACTTATGAACCTCAAGTACATGCTTCCCAAACGCAGCAATTGGAGTATTATATTCATGCTGGACCTTGAAGGTCGTCGAACCGTTTTTTCTTCGGAATAGTATCCTCTGAGGAATCCTTTCGTTTTGGCATGGCATTAGTCTACAACCGATGTTCCACTCGGCAGAAACAAGCACGGTTGAGGACAACTAAATACAGTTCACTTGCAATTGAGCGGGATAAAATGTGCACCTGGGTTTAATCAGTGCATTGTTTTTCGTTCTCGGACGAATGTCAATTTCAGAAAGTTGAGCTAGTGATTAATGTAGCTATTTTATACTGTTCAGTGCACCAGACATTGTTGTAAAATGCTATAATAGTTATTAATCCCTGTAAATAAAACTAAAATATTTGTGTATGTTGAATTTAAACCTTGCACTTTTATATAAAAAGATAACAAATAATAAGATAAAACATTTATTTGAAATTTAATGATGGAATGAGAGCCAGCCATGAAAAAGAAAAAACTCAGCAATAGGAATGCAGAAAAAAAATGAAGTTCCGGATGAGTGTTGATCTCAGGTACGCCAGCTTTCGGGTGCAAAACGATATCGGTTGTGCCGCTACGGCATTTGTTATGAACGGAATGTAATTGTAGCGACCAGCTGATATTTTACTTTTTTTATTTCACCCACGTGGTGTGAAAAAATTATTCGCAGCCTGCTTGCAACAACAATGTGGCGCTGCGAATGACACCTGTTTGCTTTTTTAGTCATAATTCAATAACGAGCGCATATCTTGCTTTCCCACTTCACATACTCTTATTTGAGGGATTGTAGAATCCAAATCGAACAAGGATCGTGACTTACCTGCTTTATGACTATGCTTTATGTTTGTGAGCTAAACGGCCTTTCGGTCCTGAGGGAGTGCAGCTAAGTTTTCAGCAAATACTTCCGTCGTATTTTAAGTGGTACGAATAACATTTCGTCAGCAAATACCCCGAAGGTTTTAAACAGATATGTAATACAAAATTTTTATCAATTTCAATTCGATGTCGAAGATTTTCTCACTTTATTCTTGCCAACTTGTTCAGTACGTATCCTCAAATTTGTGTGAGTTCGAGTATTTCACCATATCTTTTCTGTTCCAAGGAATTTGAGAATGTTACTTCCCACACTTATAATTGAGTAGTTGGTCAAACTACTCTGTAAACATAGGCACTGAAGCTGTCTTATGACTAGGTGCACATAAATTATGAACTTTGGGTGTTCGAAGCCTTGACTTCATCGAGTTTGGCCCCGAAATAGTTGAGTAATTTTAATGGTTGAAAATTACTGATTAAAGCCCAAAATAGCAGAATATCTTTATTTCGTCATTGTACTGTCCGGCAATATACGTATCATTTAAAGAAACAACGCGCGCTAGAAGTACAAAAGCTCTAAAGTTAACCATACGTTTTCTGTGAAGGACCCGCCATTGCTGTCTTTGGTCAAAGTATCATCCGTTTCCATGGATATTGGCTAACATGCAAACGAGGCCCACGCGTTGAAAACGTATGCAAATTAGGGGTTATTCCGTAGACTTTAAGGTTGATCTTGACAATACCAACAAAAATCAATACGTAATGACAATTACCCAAAGGGGCTTTTAAGTGTCACTGGTTTAAGTTCCTGAACAAATGCAGGACAGTTAAGAACCCAACCTGGTTGGAGGCTAAGGATCAGGTGGCAATTTACAAACGTGGTCGATTTGACTGGGGAAAGACTCAAGCCATGTCAATGGCCAGGGCAAGGTTTCGTTACAACCACACGCAAGACTGGCCCCCCTAACCATCGAGCCACGCTGCCTTCTCGATTCCCCGTGCACTTAATAGCAATCCTGCTCCCTAACTCTTGATCATGAGCCACACTGTCTTTGTGATTCCCCGTGCACTTAATAGCAGTCCTGCTCCCTAACTCTTGATCATGAGCCACATTGTCTTCGTGATTCCCCGTGCACTTAATAGCAATCCTGCTCCCT
>JAOBAT010094793.1:1927-16922 GCA_026413305.1 Hydrozoanthus tunicans | reverse complement strand
GTAGGAGACCTAACTACATCATGGCCGCCTTTCCCCAAGCTCCATTACCTTCAGGTTATTCTCGGTTAGAACAATCTATAAAAGCGAAAAACTTTCCCTGGATAGCTAGTGGGTCGACGCTAAGTCCCCTCGCGTTGACGCCGTGCGTGATATGTAATAAATAAAGACGCGCGCGTAAATGGGCGTTCGCCGAAGAACTTCTGTCTTAACTACTTGCTCAGTACGCACGTTTGCTAAAACACAGACTGCAAGAAGTCCAATAGCTTCGTGTTTTTCAAACCTAAAAAATACCAGGCATTTGGTTTAACACAGGATTTCTTTTAATGAACCTCCCAAAAATACCGGACTGACAATTTCATCCGCTAAAAAATGCGACGATCATACCTATCATCCCAATATAGGGAGACGATAGCTTTTTTGGAAGATGTTGAAATTTTATTAAACTGTTTTTATTAAATGTTAATTCAAAAAATCCAAGGCTCCATAGTTTTAAGAACTTCACAAATAGACTTTATTTTTGCAAAGAATGGAAGAGCGCCATCCTACGAAAATGACAATGCCACTTGATTCAACGATAAAAGTAGTGGTTGAAAGACCGAATTATGCTGACTGGAAAAAACTAAAACGATGTTTTGTAGAGCAGTCTGAATGAAATGAACCTGCGCGAACAATGCATGGCAAAAGATGATCAATCGTTTAAGACTTCATAAATTGTCGCGAATTTCTTGGATGGTTATGACCAGACGACTGCATAAGATTTTACTACGAGCCTAAACAGCCTTACGTAATTACGAACGAGGAAATTTCTATTTCATTATTGTGATTTTCTGTTAGTTATATTCCCCAAAAACTAGATTTAAAACAGTAGTTGTTGAACAGAGTGTTGAAGCTGAAGGAAGGCGGGTTATCCGGCACTTCCTGCAATATTCATCGTGTTTGCAAGGTCTGTTATTAACAAGTTCAAAAGGAGAGAGTGTTTCTGTATCAACCACAGTGAAATGGTCTCACTGAGGAGAAAACTCAAATTACTTGAGAAAATGCCCGAAGTGGCTAGCAGAGGAACTTGATAGCGTAGGTTTTGAGAGGACCAAGGAAAATTATGTTCCCGGCGAATTGAACATCAAAACATTGCATTACTTTCTGTTTCATTCCTTCAACTCGCTTCGTTTTTAAAAGAAAAACTTTAAAAGAAGTTAATTCTGCGTACAGCTTGAAAGCTTGTTTCAAACTGCATGAATGGAGCAACACCTTGCTGCATTATGCTAAATGTCCTGCCGGCCATTTCGCGTGTCCGACCGCGTAAATCTGGGGGCGAGAGTACCCTGATACCCACAATGACCATCGCGCAATTACGGACTCTCGACCAAATAACATGGCGGACTCAAGCGAGGAGGAGGACGGAGGGTCTTCGTTGAACCTTACTGGCTTTTTGTTCGGAAACATCAATGAAAAAGGAGAACTTGAAGACAGTGATATACTAGATGAGGTAAAGGGCTACAAAATATTTTAATTTCTTGTTCAAAGAAAAGTTTTGAAGTTGCATTAAATGGGATTCGATTATTTTCATTCAAAGCATCTGATTCAGTGATTGGCCAAATGGTGTTAAAATGGCTGGTCAGTGGAAAAGAAAAGCTTCTTCAGATTATTTTCCAAACAATAACTAACCTGACATCAGACTAGAGCAATAAAAACAATGTTGATTTGAAATCTTCTGGAGGATATATCAGTATGATTTGTACGAAATTAACCTGTGTTCTGTTAGTGTTCTGTCTTGTTAGATTAGCCTTGTGGTTACTTTAGTCAGCTGATAACATACTCTTGCAACTATAATCAATTCTTATTATGTTTTTTTCTCGCGGTATCAAATATAGTTTTCAAATGAATTGTGTATTGAACTCGTTTATGTTGCACGAACCTGGAAAATATGAGTTGACCTGAAATGAACCATAAAACCACAAAACTGTTCAAAGATGTATAAGTGTTGTTTTATGGAAAAAAGGCATAGGCTAGTCAAGATGTTTGGTGAATTTTCTGTTTTTGTAATTAAGACAGGTTTCTTTTAGCACTATTTAGGATTTTTTGTTTGTTGTGCTGAAAGGTGTTGTAATGAAGCATACCTAAATGCTACTATTTTTAGCAGCTTACAAATGTTAGCAGTTTTGAAAAAAATCACTAATAGTTAGTAATTGCTCAAACTAGTTAGTGCTAAATTTCAAGTTCTACCCCCTACCCTCTACCCTCCACCCTCTGCATAATAAAGAAACAATTAATTTAAAAATGTGTTCAAATCCCTTTTAAAATTTTATGAATGTTATGCTTAACTGTTGTTATGTTCCACAACTTCTACATTGTCTACACTTGGTTGTGTTCCTTGAACTTCATCTGACAAAAGTTGCAATAAAAGTCCTTAAAATCACTAAAATTAGTTTTTGCTGATAATTATTATTTCTCAGAAAAAATCACTAAATTTAGTAGTTGCTAAAAATAGCAACCTTCAGGTGTCTTATAGAGTTTTTACCTTTTAGACTTATATTTTAGCAATACAAAAGTAACTCTTAAGATTGTAATCAGTAAAACACAATTACGTTATATTGTTAGGAGTCAAAGAAGCATTTAGATCAGCTAAATACGCTTGGTGGGCTGGGTAACCTGTGCAGGGATATAGCAAGTGATAATGATGTTACAGACGATCTGCCAGTGAAAGAAAAAAACTCAGGTATGTATAAAATGAAGAGTAATGACAAAAGTTCTCATTATAATAGGTGAAATGTTAACTGGTTTTTTCTTCGTTATGTCTTCACTCTTACCTTTCCATGGTTTGTTAAACTTAGAGATGAGTGGGTAGAAAGCTAGTAGATTTAGAGGCTATGGCAAGTTTTTTTGGGGGTTTGAGGTTTTTTCCTCCTCCACAATTGATCAATTAGATTCTAGGACTAATTATTGAGAGGTTATTTTGGTAACTCTATAATAATTGTTACTCTACCAATGTTAGTGTATGTTTTTTTAAAACATGAAATAATTTTAGATTTAAGACTGTGTAATATAAAGTGTTCTATAATTTCTACAAAAAAATGCATCTCTTGTTCATACATGCCCTACTCTGGAGTTCCTTGGCCCATTGTTCAAAAGTTGATCAACTTTAAGCCAGGATTAACTCTGTTGGTTGACATCATGGTAATTAACTCAGTATTAAGGTTAATCCTATTATGAACAACTGGGTCCTGAACAGTAGTACGGAGTGGAATAATAAGACAGCCAGTTGAGTGAAATAATGGTACAGGGTGGAATAATGGTATAGGGTACGAAAATGGTGTAGGGTGGAATAATGGTACAGGGTAGAAAAATGGTACAGGATAAAAAAATGAAACTGGGTGGAAAAATGGTACTAGGTGGGAAAACGGTACTGGGTGGAAAAATCTTCAAAATTAGTTTGGATAATAATACAGGGCAAAGTGATTGTATACAGGTGGAAAATCTTAAAAATTCATCAGTGTGGAAAGTCTAATAAGAAGTTGTCTGCTACCATTTCAAAAAAGTTGTTACATACATGGTGCACACTGATATAAACAGTTGAAAAATAAGTTGATTAGTTTTTAGGAATTACTGCTAATGAAGTGCACATGGCAGAGTGATATAGCAAAAGTGGAAAATGTCAAAATTAACAATCATACAGCCCTGAGTTAGTGGTATAGAGTGGGTTATTCCTCAATTAATAATAATCACAAATGTATGATTATTAGGAACTCCAAAATAAGATTAAGCAAAACAAAATTTGAAGAACTAATGAAGGCAGACAGTTAAATATAGTCATTCCAAAAGAATTGAAATGATAATTACATCAGGATCGCTGCAGTATGAAACCATGGGCCTTGAAGCAACAAGTTGAAAAAACATATTTTTCTTTGTTTAGGGTGGATTCAAAAAGATGCTACTGCAACAGACTATAGTGATATCAATGAACTGGCTGATGAAGAGGACAAGGAAAAGTTTTATCAGCATGGTCTTTCATTAGTTTCAAATATCAAAAACAAGACATCAGGTGAATGTTGAATATTGCTTTTCTCGATTAACTGGATTGGTACTTACTGCAGCCCTTTCGGCTCAAGCCACTCAAGTGACAGCAAACTTCTCTTTATGTAACATACTAAACATATGATATTTAAAAATTATTCACCTTGCACAAGGTGGTAATAATTAACAATTATTCCAAGAGCGCACGTTGGATATGAGATGGTAAATAGCTGACGAGGTGCGTAGCACCGAGTTGGCTTTAAATCATCTCATTTCCAACAAGCACGAATGGAATAATTGTTTTATTAAATTTAATTAGTTTTCTAAACTCTTTCATACAAAAAATAACAGCTAAATTTTATTCAGAAACTATTTTTTGGCTTTGCAAGCACTACAGTCAGTTTCCATATTTGGTGAACTCCGAATATAAGCTGATATCCGAGATTGAATGAACCAATCAGAACACACGAATCGCAATATTCGAGATTGAAAATTTAATAATTGGCAAAATACTTCAGCCTCCACCAATGAAAGTAGCTGCAACTCTATAGACACCTGCATAACTTTAATAATAGGTTAACATTTAACACTTATTCTGTTTCAGTTTAGGTGGATAGTGGCAGAGCATCAGGTAGAAAGTCATTAAGCCACTGTCCAATGAAATTGAAATAGATTAAGTGTTTTAATAGTGTAAACTGGGTGAAATAGGCAACTGGACTTTGGAAATTTCCTTTCAAGAAAACAAAAGATTTAAGGAAAAAAAACACTTTTATTACTTGAACCATTGAGTGTGGCAAGTCTCCCACATGAGCAGCCTAACATTATGTAACAAACATGTTTTGACAGTTTGTCAACTACAAAATGATGTAAATCATCATTGGCATAAAACAGAGAAATTCTTTAGTCTGTTTTAATTATTCCATGTTTTTAGAGCAAGCTTTTTCAGTATTGTGATTTTAAACTGATGCAAAGTGACTACTTCCATCCGCCACCTTGTTTGGATGTCATTATTTACTATTTCTAAACCAATAAAATCATGTGAGCCGAGTTGGTATATACTAATTACTCTTAATACATGCTATAAGTATGTTGCCAATGTTATCGTTGTATTGATAATAATTGATATTCATGTACCCAACGTTAATAGAAACACTGTTTATTATTACTTTCTGTTGGGTTACCTGCATACAAGTGCCTGCATAGGTCAGGGGAGGTTTATGTTATATAGTTATATTGACTATGAAGATGTTGTCAACCATATTTGTGTAAGCACAAGGTTTACTTGTATAAAGCCTACTTTCACTGCTTAATCATGTACAGTCATCAATACAATCATGACACCATGATTGTTTCTTTAGTTTCAGTTGATGATGATGATGATGATTATGATGCTGACAGTGAAGAGACTACAAAAAAAAGCACTGGTAATTTTCTTTTCTTAGTTTTAGTTGTCAATGATTTTTTGTTTACAAGTGTTAGTAATAAGAAAATTTCAAATTATGTGTCTTGGTAAATGTCGATTGACGTCCATTTTAACAAAAAAGTTTTGGTCTGACTAAACTGCATTCCACTGAGATCAGTTAGTCTAATTGATATAAAAATGATTAGTAAATACTAATTTCTATAATAACTATTTGTAAGTTTTATTTTTTTGTGTTTCAGTTGTTAGCACTATTTGGTTTCTTGTTGATTTGGATAACTTGTTCATGAGCTATTAGAGTCAGGCCTTTGGCTGAAAATAATGAATAATAAAAAAAACAGGTTCAACCACGCTTTCAACTTCACTTTGGTAAGTTTTCACTTTTTTT
The DNA here is from genome assembly GCA_026413305.1 of Hydrozoanthus tunicans. Lineage (NCBI taxonomy): Eukaryota > Metazoa > Cnidaria > Anthozoa > Zoantharia > Hydrozoanthidae > Hydrozoanthus > Hydrozoanthus tunicans. The sequence goes on along the minus strand of JAOBAT010094793.1, from coordinate 11,103 downwards.
GGACAATATTTTAGCCTAATCTGTAGCTCGGTACATTTAACAGTAGTTTTAAGTAGGTTTGTTCATTGAATAGTATAGAGAAGGCATGCAGAATTCACTTTTGAATACAGATAAAATATTTATTTTTTGTTTACAGGTTTTTCTCTACCAACTGTTGTACCAGCAGCAAGCACTCTCTCTAAACAGGAGGAGGACCGCCTGGCAATGCCACCCCCACCCCCTCCCTCTGTGGCAACAGCTGGTTCGCCATCAAGTGGGCCAGTGTCATCAGTTACTGTTGATAACTCTCGTCAGACTCAGTCCCCGGCTCCTGCAACCTCAGTTGGCGAAGGTTAGTTTATTTTGTTGTGTTATATATAATTGGAATAACTGATGGATGTTTATCGTTTAGGCTCAGAGAGCATTCTAGGAAAGACAATCAACCCCTGTTCAGAAATCTAACTTATACTAAATATGCAAGCTGTATCATGAGGTAGTGAGCCTCAACAAATTGCTGTAAAGTTTAACGGCTGTCATTCTTTGAATTCCATTCATCTTGTTGTGAAAACCAATCATTCAGAGATTGGCAAAAAGCATAGTTTATGACCGATTTTCTGCATGGATATTTGAGGTACGGCTCTAAAATTATTGCAGTGATTAATGATTGTGTTATGTGTCTAGTTGAGCTGTGTTCAAGTTTTGCTTGTTGTTTTAAAGTGAGTTGCTGAAGAAATGAATTTGAATGAGGATGACAGGCAATTTGTGCTGTCCACTTGCTAAGCATTTCTTATCTTCTCTCTCTCTTTCTTTCCTTTTCTCTCCCATGCCCTCCTCTCTATTTAGTTTTGTATAACACTTGAAAAGAAATTTTTGCTTTTTAAAATTATTAACAAAAACACAAGAAACTCTTTAGAAACTGCACTCCTTTGTATGTATCATACCAGGTTTAGTTGAATAAAATTCTGGTGTAATTCAGAAGTACTGTTTTCAGATTCTTCCAAACAAAGAAATCTGCCACGAACCTCAGATGGGCACACTGTTACTGAGCTTTTTCCAGAATTTAAACCTGGTAAAGTACTCAGATTTTCTCGGCTTTTTGGCCCAAGTAAAAATTCTTCGCTACCCCAATTATGGAGAAATGCAAAGAAAAGAAAGAAGAAAAAGAAAAAATTGGGTGAAGAAGAGCAAAAGTCAACCCTTTTGAATCCACCCAAATCTCTGCCCCTCCCTCGACCAGAAGATTGTATGTCAGATGATGAGGTAAAAATTATTAATCTTGCAGAACCTTGTTTAGTTTTAAGTAACTAAGGATTGTGAGTGTATGAAAATATTGACTCATGTCAGAGGCTCAGTGGCCAAGCAAAGGGTTCTGAGTTCAAGCAGCAGTCAGAACTTCTGTGTCCTGTCCTTGAGCAAGACACTTTACATGACTTGTTTCCAGTCTACTCAGCTGTTTTAGCGAGTATCAGCTTCTGCCGTGGGGTAACCTGTGTTTGATTGGTGTCCTGAGTGACCCTTTTTCACTTAACACTGGTGGAACTGGTGAGCGGCACCTGCCAAACATGCCACTTGGCTTGAGAAAGAAACTAAATTGTTGGCCCAGTTGTAGAAATGAGTACCGGCTATTGCTTGTGTCTGGTGTAGTCAAATAGGCATCTGCTTAATTTACTCTGAAAACTCCCAACTTTGGCAAGAAACTTTTCCTTGTATATATAAATATGTAAAACTTTCTGTAAAGGCCATGGCATTCCTTCTTTAAGTATAAATTCTTTGACATAGATGAGAAGGGATTTATTTTCTTTTACATTTTTTTTTCATTTTTATATTACTGGTAGTTAAATTTGGATTCTAGACATGAGGTTAGGCCTGCCTTTTCATGAAATTTGAATAAACTTTGAAATGTAATGGCGGCTATTGATAAAAGAGACAACCCACTTTCAACAATTGAAGTCATTTACACCATAATCATGAAACAGTTTCATTTTTTAATAGTAAATGAAGTCATTGGCATAATACCGTTCTGCTTGTAGGCATACGTCGTGAAAGGTTGCTGATAAGAATTAAGATATACAAAATTTATTGCCAGAGCAATTTGAAATACGCACTGTGCTTCGCAAGACCAAATTAGACAAACAATGTCGATTAAGGCCCACATTTTTTCGTAATTTTATTCGGCAAAACTTCCCTTCAGGAATTAAAACTCATAGTTGTAACAGTAATAAAATTAAAAGCAGCGGAATACCGTCATGGCAAGGCTCAGATCAAGAATGAGCTATGCACAACTGTAGATTGTTTGCTTTATTTTGAAATTGCGAAACGAATCTAAGTGCAAATAAAATGCGAATCAAAAAGCACGCCACAGCTGGCAGAGAGTACAGGCCTTTATAGATATAAGCTTGACGACAGATGATTGGCAACTGAATGTGTGAAACCCCTGGGCCCAGCCCTTTTATACTGGAACTTCCTGTTTAAAGCAAACTAATTATTGATAGCCCAGTACAAAAGAATGCATTATTGTTAGTGTTCAGGGACAAAGTTCGTGTGAAATCACAATATGTTTTATAGAGTATAAAGTTTGTTACCATTATTGTGTTTTTTGTTAATCTTGTTGACTGAAATGTTTGTTGTATTGTGGGTAGTAATAATGATCATAGTAACAATAATAGTAATAATAATGATAATAATATTATATTCATAATGATTTAATAAAATAAGTTTATGGCTTTGATCAGCTTTTTCACAAGAAAAGTAGCTCTTTATTCTATAACACTAAGGCTAGAAGTACTAAGCTATATGAATATTGAAATTTTTGATAAAAAGAAATAAGGTTAATGATTGACTACATAATACTAAAGTTAAAAGTGCAAAATGTGAAAAATATTAATTTTTACATTTACTTACTAATAAGTTGTAACACTTACAAGCAGATAATTTGTTGGTGCTTTTTCTCTTTTTACAATTTCAAGTTTCAGTCACTCAAAAATCAAATAAAATAAACTCATTTAAACAGGACAAGCTCATGGTCCCATTGGAGCCTGACAGTAAGGAGAATGGTGACGTTGAAGATGAGCACCTTTTAGATTCTGGTCAAGACCCAGCGGCCAAGAACCTGTGTGAATGGCGGTACGGGCCGGCAGCCTTGTGGTATGAACTACTGGGTGTTAATGAAGAGGGAACCAACCTTGATTATGGTTTCAAGTTGAAGCAGGTTTGATTAAACACTGTGACACTAGCTTTCTGATTTTCAGCAGTTTTGTTTGTATCAATTTTTTGTTGTAAAAATATTTACTAGCATTGTGTCAGCCAACTTTGGCAGACAATTACTGAAACGTTGTTTAAACAGGTGATTTTGAACGTTAATATTTTCATTCCAGGTTTAAAAAGTCTTGGAAAAGCTCTCGAAAAAATAAAAATATAGCCCTGGAAAACCCTGGATTTTTTAAGTTCTAAAGGTGACAAACCCTGTAGTTATCTTCTCATCTTTGAGTTTTGTTGTCGCTTTTTTGCTAGGAAGGCGAGGACGTAGAAGAACCCCCTTCCCCTACAGATGACCTACCAGCCAATGAGTGTTTTAACATGGTTGCTCAAATAAACTGGGAGGATGATATAATTTGGTCACCAGATGAAGTGAAAATCGACTTACAAGCACAAGCCCGAGCTGGTTGGATTCCTACGGGAACTGCACGGACAGCACAGTCATATGCAACAATGCAGGTGCAGCTTCTGCAACAAATGGGTGAGTTATTTGTCGAACTTTGTTTTGTTAAGTAAAAGGAGAAGCCTGGGAGAATGCGACAAGAAGTTGATAATTATTATTATAATTATTATCGTTATTGTGTGATATCTAAGGTTTTTAATATCAAGTTGGTGTGATATCTAAGATTTTTACCAACTGAATAAAATGTAGATCTGTAGATGTAGATTATCACAAACTAAATTGTCATTTTAATTATTATTACAAGTAAATGATGCAGACAGTAAAACTTGTCTATTCAGACAGCAGGTGTTTCTTAACAAGTTTTTATCATCAGAGTTAAGAAAATGTTCATCTGAGAAAACCACTTTAAAATGAAAGCACAAAATACAGTTTCCCATCATTGTAATTTAATAAGTGATGGCAGTAAGTTTCTACTCACTTTTTACCCTTTCGCTCCCAGTACTAGTCAGTTGCCATTATCTAATAACTTCTTCTTGCATAATGCACATAAAAAGAGACGTTGGGTAGTGAGAAAACGAGAGTTGATCAATTAATGCAAGTTACTGAAGGCAGAAAGTAAAATTCTCTAGTTGGGAGAATTTGTCAATTTAACCTGGACTGAAAAGGTTAATGTACAAAAGCATTTTCAGTTGGACAGTCACCTTCAAAGCCTAAAGGCCATGCCAACAAATCATTTTGATCCGTGCTAGGAAAAGAATTGCATAAAAAGCTAACAAAAAGTAAAAATAGAAGCTTCTCTTTTGGTTACAGAATTTTTGGGGAGTATTGGGCTGGACAAAGCTGATGTTTCACGTTTATACATATAATATTTTTTTTAACCCTGCCTTAAATTTTATCTTAAAAGCAATGTATCCTGCCTTGACATTTAGTAGCTTCTTTTATTTTCTTTATACATAATTATGTATTTACAAACAGTACATGAGAAATTTTAGACTCCCTTAAAATTTCCTAACAAAAATTCATACCCCACACATTTTTTTTTACCCAGCCAGTTCTCCTCATAAATATTACCTGCTTATAACATGGAGACACCACTCAAAGTATTCTGTTATGCAAGTCTTGCATAACCACTGAATTTTTCTTTCAGTCTTAAACACTTTCAATGCCAATCAGTTTAAGGTCAAAATCTAAATTATATTCACATGACACTAACAAAATGATAAATTTGGTAATGAGTTGATCGGACAAAGTGACTACTGCAGATGAAAAATAAGATTCTCCAAAACTGGTTCATAAAAGTCATAGTCTTAGGGTGCCCAATGATTAGCTTGTAAGTTCCCATAATCAGCCATTCTGGAATTCCACAGCGCCACAGTTTCACAGAATTCAGCGGAAATGGGTTATGACAATGGAATTTAGTTCAGATTGCAGAATACCGCCGAATTTTGTCTCTGTGAAACTTTGTTTTGCAAATTACTGTCTTAAAGATAGATAAAAAGTGCTTGGGATTGAAATTTTTCGATAAGAAATGAGAAACAAATGGTTTATTATTCAACAATACTTACATGATGTTAAATTAAAATGGATGCACTTCTGTAGTGGGAGTGTTAATGCATCAACAACATATTGTGTTCGTTTTCTTCGCCGCCGAATTTATTATTTTTGCTGCAGAATTTTCATTTTTTTGCTGCGGAATTCCAGAATGGCTGCATAACTAGTGCCCATAGTTATTCTATGAGTAGTCTGGGAGAATTTGAGAATTCATCTTTCAGACTTTTTGGTGGATGATCAAATTTCATATTCTCAACACTAATCAGCTTATTTTCTATTGTTTCTGTAAGGAGAATTTAGATGTTGACAAAATAATGCCTTGTGGAAAACATTTTTACTTTAGGGGCTAAACACCCTGCCTTGGAGACTGTCTTGAAAAAGACTGGAATGGCTATTGAAGCTAATGCCAAGACATTGTCATCGGTTACAAGACCTAGCACAAACAGTGAGCCAGAGGGAAGAAAGCTGTCAGCGTGGTACTCAATGTTCCCTGTTGAGAATGAAGAATTGGTTTATGGTAGATGGGAAGATAAGATCATCTGGGACTCAGAGGTAAGGAAGCAGAGATTTCTCCCACTGATTTCGACGGCTTCTTAAGGATTGTTTACTCTTTGGCTGTGCTGGTTTGACATCCTCCCCCTTGTGGTGCTCAGGTTGTTCCCTTTTTATGCTGGTTTGTATTTAGGCCATGCCATCCTTACCCCCTCCCCCTTGTGATGTTATTTGTAGGCTTAACAGTTTGCTTTTTATGCTGGTTTGTATTTAGGCCATGCCATCCTTACCCACTCCACCTGTGATGTTGTTGGATCCCAATGATGAGAACATCATCCTTGGCATCCCAGAGGACAAGAGCCATAGTAAAGAGAACTCTACCCCCACTCAGGCTACAAAGAAGGTACTATAGGTTGTAAACTAACATTCAGGTTGATTATTAATGGTGAGTGATTTTCATGTTAGGCTAGAAAATTTGCCAGAGTAATTTGCTCTACATATAGTGGAGACAGAAACAGTAACATTGAGTTCTAAAAAAATGCCATAAGAACAACTTTTAATTTGTATAAAATATTGATAAACGCATACAGTGCTCAATCAAAAATGTTTGTAAATAATGTAATATTTCGGTACGTTTTAATTTGATCATAACTACAGACAAGTTTTTTAGGAGGAATCTTTTGAAACTGTTTTTACCTGAGAATGCTTCACACTTTCTGAAAGGGGAATTTAAAACTAGTGTTTTATTTAGACTGTGCTGTAATTACAGTAAGAACTAGCCAACACCTGCACGGACAAGCAAGAAGCTCTTAGTAGATTAATTTGTTGCTTAGCTTTCCAGTGTTCTCATTTGTTAAAAAAATTGTTACAACTTATACAATTATTATTATACTTTAGCTTATATTTTTTGTCACTTCTTAAAATCTGTTTCTTTGCAAGTTTACTTCAGCTTTGTAAGGTCCTCAGGTTGAGAGACGAGTTACGAAACACAACATGTTTTTTAGTTATTTACACAAAGAGTGATGATGTTTCTGTTTGTTTGTCAACCATCTATCTTGTGAAGTTTCCCCAGTTATATTAATTTACGTAAAATCAAATGGATTACAACTTGTGTTTTAAGTTAAAAAGTTAACATGGTACTGCTTTTCCAGGAGTCAAAAAACAAATCCAAGCTCATTCTTGGGAAGAATAACAAAAATGAAGAGGAAGCTGAGGTAATTATATTTTATGCAGTTTATTTTTTTATGCTACTTATTTTTACTTTTACTTTGCTGTCATTGTTTTCACAAGAAAGGAAGAACCATAACGTGTGAGGTTTGATGTTTGAACTTGGGGTAAAAGAGGTGGCAAAGGGGACTGATTTTTTAAATTTTTCTGACGACATACAAGACCACAAACAGCTGTCAGTCATGATAATCTATTTTATTACATGGATGGAAGTGTTCCATTTGGAACAAAAACACTTAGAGTAAACCTATTTCCTCAAACTTGCTCAATGAAAAACATGGTCTCTAGTTTGGAGAATTTACCAAATGAATACAACTGGACTTAAGGAGTTAACTCAAGACATTTGTGTTGCAGGAGAATAGCCCAGAAGAGCCCCAAAAGGACCCTTTCAACTTGTCCAATGATGAATATTACAGTGCAAAGCACAGTAAGTGAAGCCCTTATTTGCAACATTGATTTGATTTAAAAGGTTATCCTAAGGAATTGTTATATTGTAATAAGCCAGTTTGGAATTTCAGAAACAGAAGCGCGCGTCAGGATCTTTGTTTAAGTTTCACAAATTTTACATTTTATCCAGACTTGTGCACATGTTTCTGAAATGTTGAACTGCCATATTACAACATGACAATTCCTTCTCTTGGCAGACTACAGCTGTCATGAAATTTACAAACAGACCTTTTCAGGCTACTTCCCTTCAGGGCCTTGAAATGTTTGTCTTGAACCGCTAATTAAACAACATTTGTCCCATTGATATCAAAGACTGCCACTCTCCTACAAGATATTAGAAGAATTATACTTCCTTTTGGTAATTGGTAGAAAATTGCTCAAAATTAGAATCAGCTTGTAACTGATGTCCATTGTCTCATACATGTTCTTGCCATCTTGAAAACTTTTTTTTGTGTGCAATGCTCCTGCAGATAATGTTGAGAGTTCACTTGAAGCCACAATGGGTTCAAATCTTGTCCAGGTAAAAGCTAGTTTGATCACTTATAGCTTGTGAAAGCGATGATTAAGACTTGCCGTATTTCAGTGGTAGTCTGCAAGCAATTTTATTTGTTTTTTGGTTTGTTTTAACTAGTTATCATCTGTAGAGTAAGTAATCATTGTTGTGATCACACTATTTTTGGTTTAACCAACCGTGATTGTTACAACACTGCAGCTGATGTACTCTTTGTATAGTGTTAGTGTTTTTGTTGATTCTTAGGATAACTTGTACAAGTTATAGCTTTATATTGTAGATCCAGAAGCTAAACTTTTTGAGAAAGCGACTATCTTTTTTGTTGTGGCAAGGAATGCAGTATATTTGAAAGAAATACTTTGTTTGTTTGCAGCACTCAACACCCGCCCTAGCTCTTCAGACACCATTTTTTCCAACATACATGTCACCACAAGATCTACGTATGTTCCATCGCGTTCCCCTCAAAAGACCAAGTTATGGTCCACTTTGCAAGCCTGGACGGCATTCTGTGTATGGACTGTCGAAACACATCAAGAAAAAGGCTAGGGTAGGCAGCCTGTAACCAATGTTGATTTTTGTATTATTGTGCATACCTTTGCCCTTCTTCCCTGAAAAAAATTTTTATGTTTGAGTATATTTTATTTTTATTTTGTGTGCCTTGTAAGGTGAGCTAGAAGTTAAGTTAAATTAAGTGATGACTACATGATGCAATGTTGCACACAACTGAAACCCATTTGTGTTGCCACACAGTGATTATCTTTGCTTTCAATGTCTACTTTGCACGACGTTGCTTGCGTGGCTACACAAAGAAATTCTTCCATTGCACGCAATGTTCCAATAAATTTTGCATCAAGTAGCCTTACCTTTTTTAAAATGACAAGGGATTGTGCAAAACCCCAAAATTTATTTGTTCAATGCATAGTTAATACTTCTACCATTATCGACATTTTGTTGTAGTTTTTATAGAAAGAAATAAAAAGCTTTACTGACATGATATAAATCTTCTACACACTGCCAACACACCTTTTTTTCTATTACAATATGGTAAGATAGTAAGAGATAGTAGAATGGTACGTTTTTTATTCATTTTGCATCTGTTAGAACTTTAACCCGTAAGTCCTGGTTACCTCAAGTGATGAGTTGATAAATTCCCCCTACTACAACCCATATTTCATTTTGCCGGTTTAGGAGAATTTCGCTATTCATCTTCGGTGGTTTTAGATGCATGTAAGGAAAAGTAATTTTTTTATAAATTGACTATTACGCAAACCATTGACGCAGTTTCTGGAAGTTACTGATTTAATGCCAGTG
>JAOBAT010094782.1:0-16922 GCA_026413305.1 Hydrozoanthus tunicans | reverse complement strand
TATTCTAATCAAAGACACAATAAATACTTACTAGTGAAACTAGTATACAGCAAGGATAGGAATTAAAATGGATACTCTGCATGTATAGGATCACAAAACTTGCAAAATTACTTATGTAAAGGGTAGGACTTTCGCGGACCCAGCGGCACACCCCCACGTAACCTTTGTTGGAGTACCCCCCCCCCCTCCCCTCCCCCTTTCCTGACTCAAGAAAAATGCTAGCCAGGCAATTTCGAATGTAGAGAAAAAAATACAATCGCCGCTTTTAAGAAAAGGGTCTATGCTTACACTATTTTTTGGTTTGCATTGAAATTTACAAAAAGAGCGATAGATAACGATTGTTTTACAAGTAGTTGTTACCGGTTTTGACAAAATTAAAGAATTTTTTAAAATTACTTCTTCATATCTCAAGGTACAAATTGATGATGATGTGCTGGAAGAACGACCCAACGGAAAGACCTTCCTTTAAACAGATTCACGAGATGTTGGTAGATTCACAACAAGCGGTGAGCACTTTTCTATAGTTCTAGTAGTACTTTCCGTTTAGTGTATACGTAAAGTATTTTGGCCCAAATTAAGGAAGTTTGCAATCTGAAAAATCTTTTCCCGTTGATATAATTTTTTATAGGAGCGGACATTATTTGGTTTCCCCAAAAAGCAGCGGAAAACTAGTTGCCGCAATTAAAACTACGTAATTTTATCGTATCAAATGGTCGAAGATGACAACACGAAATGAAAGCCTTCTTATCAGATAAAGATAAAAAGAGTGGTTAAGTGACTCTATTTGGCTTAAAATGCGGGTACAAGGAATTTAAAATGGTTAGCAGCCGAACAAAACGATGGAGAAAATGAAAAAGTATCAGCAGCTATCGCTATAGGTGAGAGGAAAATTCCCATTTAGCATTAATTAAACAGGTGAATGGCTATTTGCGCGCGCTCTGATTGGTTCGTTTTTAGCTGAGTATCCTGCTCTGTTCGTCGTTGGTCTCCCGTCCGTGAAAGGAGAAAAATGGCGTCTTGTTTTGTCTCCGTCTTGGAAGATAAAACAACGAAAATAAACAAGGACGGAACCCTTGTAAACAAAAAAGAAGGGCCTGGTTTGGTGGATATTAGTTTAGCAAATTGCATGAGGTCGAGTGAAATTTAGGATTACTTTCACGTGTGTATTCAATTTGGAAAGAACTGAAAAAAGGGGAAGTAATTCCTATGTTTTAGGAGGAACTATGCAACTACATGTTTATGACATCAGGGGCAAAATACTTCATTTTTCGCGGTGCCAACACAAGAAAGCGTTGCTTAACTAGTTTTATTTATCCTTTTTTTTGGGGTTTGAAAAACTTTGCAATCTCTGGAAACATTAGGAAAGGGAACGGTTTAAAAACATTGCTATGGCAGAGAAAATATTCTCCAGTTGATATCCAATCAAATCGAAGTAACTTTGCTCTCAATGTATAAAAGGAATTACCCCATCTCAGTGTCGGTGACTAGTAACGGATGCTTACCAATAACATAAAATATCCATGCACAGTGTTCTTGTAAATACACACCACTAGTGTTGATCACCTCTACTTCAGGGGATAACTGTCATATGTTTAAGTTAAAACAACAAGATTGACGATCACTTGCTTGTTGTTGAAACTACAGAAGGCCAAGCCAGACCCTCTGGGTTATGCACTGAACCAAGCGCTGGACAAATCCAAGCCTATACAAGAACTAGCACTACTTCTAGTGAGGGTGATTATCCTTTAGACGAGAACCGTACTCATGTATACAAAAACATCGAGTGTGAGGATTACACAAAAGGCCAAGCTGGACCCTCTGGGTTATGCACTGAACCAAGCGCTGGACAATACCAAGCCTACACAAGAACTAGCACTACTTCTAGTGAGGGTGTTTATCCATTAGACGAGAACCGTACTCGTGTATACAAAAACATCGAGTGTGAGGATTACACAAAAGGCCAAGCCAGACCCTCTGGGTTATGCACTGAACCAAGCGATGGACAGTACCAAAACGTAACAAGTTTTGTAACTTCTGAGGATCACTGGTATTCGTGCAAAACCATAGAAGACAAAGCTGGATCGTCGGGATTAGAATTTGAGTTAAAAGAGCGGTACTATGAAAACGTAGCTGCCGTGGTTTATACTACAGAGGAACTATCCCAAGAAGAGAAACATCAAGTTTACGTAAACGTGGTGGATACTGCTTCAGTCAGGGATACTTCTCTTTAAGGAATGGAAATCCGCTTTTTCGAAGAGAAGGTATGAAATTCTTGAAGAAGATGATTGACATTACTCGGGAATAAATTACAGAATCAAGGAAGCATAAAAACTACTTGTTTGTAAGAACAGATTGAAACTATCTGATATATGTTACATTATAAAATATGGACATGTAAAGCAGGGCTGAGGTTTAGAAGTTTAGTAATAAAATCTAGGTGAGTCCAAATACTAAAACTTGAGAGAAAACAATATTTGTAAGAGTTAGGAAAAGAGTGAGACTATCTGGTATTGCATTAAATAAGGATATAAACAGTAGCAGTAAAGTTTAGAAGCTTTGTTGTGGAAATCTGGTTGTGCATGTCCAAAATACCAAAACTAATCTTAGGAAACAATTTAAGAAATGATGTCGTTTAAGTTTATGGTGTCAGTGTCGACCATTTATATGTTGTCAGCTTTGAACTTTATCGCAAAATTCTCTGTAGTTATCTTAACATGCCAAGAAAGTAACACTAGTAAACTCTAGCGCGAAAATTTTCAAGCATATATTTATAGGCAACCTTATTAGTTCAAGCTCCGAAGGGAAACTATAAAGGTCGCTTTAGCGAGGATTTGGGCTAATGGACTTTGAGTAAACCGATTTTGTATTCAGTAAGATTTAACTTTGTTTGATTAAGCAAGCAATGCCAATTACAATCATATTTTTATAAGCAACAGAGCAGTATTTGCCCTTCAGGAATTGTTGTTGTTTTTATCTACATTTAATTGGAAAGTTCATGAAAGACTACATATAGAGGTTCGATCATGACACACTTCTTGTATTTCAAATAACTGTTGTGATTATTGTTGTCAAACTACAAGAGTGTCCACCTTTCCTCTAGCAGCTTGCAAGCTGTGCTGCTATTGTAGGTTAGCCTTTTGGGCAGCTCAGGTGAACGCAAAATAACTAAACAATCCTAGACATTTTCTCTTTATAAACCGAGTTTACTAAAGTCATGTAAATTTTAATTCTTAAGATAGGTCTTAAGTCAGTTTTACCGCGTTACTTAAATTTCAGCCTGCGAAACTACTTAATTTGGTTGTCGTGTTAACGTTTTGTGTTGGTTTACTACAAAACAAACACAGCAACAAAAAACAAAAAAAAGAAACTTTAGTACTTAAGTAAATGAACGAAAATTAATGTCTTCTACGTGGTACCTGTTCATATTTGCTACCTATAATCCAAGATTTGTGTGCTAGTTAACATGAAGAAAAACAATTGCAAAAGACAAAAAAAGGAAAAAAAGTTTTTAAAAGTTTTCCATAAATTTGCATAAGTTCGCAAATCTAGCTCATAAGATAAATGAAAATTGGTAGCAGCGAGATTTCTCTTCTTCATTTACATTATCTCTCGCAAGTGAGTGAGTGCATTAATAAAGTCAAAACAACAAAAAAGCAATTTAACAACCAGTACTAACGGGAATAATTTGTTGAAAGCTACTTTTAATTACAGATATAATGCGTTTTTAAATCGCAAATTTTAACTAAAAGAAAAGCTCGTGTTGCATGTGCTAGCTCAAATTTAATGTGGGATGAGAGATATCATCTATAGTAACTTTGATGTAACAACATACGTAAAGGGAACAAAGTCTTCACAGCACCAACTTTTGATCTTGGTTTTTTCCAATACTTATGTATAGTAGAAAAGTAACTTAAAATTCTATCAAGTCAAAGTGTACATATGATAATTGATGTAACTCAGTTTTGAAAGATCACAATGAACATATTATGGAGATGATCCAGGATATGCATAAAATGAGATTTTTTAACACGAGACTTTTAAGTCTAAGCTTTTTGTATTAGCAACCTAAGTTTCTAAAATTAATTACATTTTTTAAAATTTCCAACTTCAGGCTGATTTACGCCAGAATACCAACTTCATCTTTTGAACTAGTTCATCCACTTTCTGCTATCAGCTTGAGTACCAGGTACTCTGATTATACCTGTCGGAGATAAACGCGCTCTTTTGACTCTATCATAGTTCTCGACCAATATCATGCATGAAAATTAAATAGCACTACACAATGTCCAGTTTGCAGAAGTTGGATGAGAAAAATTCCGACGGCATAAGCAAACTTGACGAGGCTGCAGGCACGCTCGGTTTGGATAAGGCTAAATATATTGAAAATACTTCTTATGTTGATTTAAGGTAAACAACCTTTGAAACATAAGATAACAAAACACCTAAGTGTATCTTGTGTTTGTTATTACATTTTCCCATGATTTCAGCTGAGCAGCAAGTGTGAAGTTTTTAGGTATTCGGGTGTTGTAATCAGACTGATGACAGTACTATTGATAAGCTGTCAGTGCTAATAAAATTTAATTGTACTATTAAACCAATTGAGTGAGTTGCTGATTGGGGGGAGGGGGCCAGGGTGGCCAGGTGGTTAACACTTGTTCTTCACTGCAAACCGGAGTCAATGGGGAGGGGGGTCGGTTTTGCAAAATTTTCAACACTTATGTTCCATTGCAACCCGGGGGAAGGGCAGAAAGGAGGGGTAGAGTTGTTATTGCTTATTAGTTTCGATAACGCTTGGATGTCAAAACCAAATGCAGGACTTTGAGCAGATGAAAAGAGAGGGAGAAAGAGACAGACAGACAGACAGACAGGCAGACATGCACATACAGTGAATATAAAGCGCAAACATTAGAGTGAATACGTAACAAAAAAAATCCAATTGAATTTCATTTTCTTAGCTTTAAACATTTAATATACAGTTTCTGATAATTTACAGAAAGAATATAAAACATTTCATTAAGCTGTTTCAAAATCAGACACTAGTTACGGATGTAACGTTTCACTAACAAACAAATTTTGTTTTAATTCACAGATTTCATATGCTTTTTTGCTTTTAGAGTTTCAAGTTCAGTGGCAACGAATCTCTTTGTAGTAGATTTCCAAATAGATAACATTCTAAATAGCTAAATTTTTTGATCCACCAAGAAAAACCTGACTTCAAGCTCGCTTAAATGGCACCTAATGGCATTTCATGAACCTTGATTCAGCATTCTAAAATATTTATTATACTTTTCAGAATATTTGTTTGCTAATTTTTAAATCAATAACTTAAGTATATTTGAAGTACTACTGAAGCCATTTTTGTCATTAGTATCTTTATAGCTCCAAGGGCTTTTCCAACACTTCTATTCAAATTGAAATGGAGAATAAAAATTCCCTGACAATTTTAAGTCCGTGAATTAAGCTTAAAAAATTGCTTTCAATGCAAATAGAGTTCAAAACATACGACAGCGATTTACGACATCACATAGTTTGAAAAGACTCCGAGCTGCTCTATAATACTACTACCAAGTACAGCAAACTAATGAGTTTTTCACTTATGTGCAAAAACATGTTAAGCCCACCGCACACTTGTGCGATAGCATGCAATTTTCGTCGCATGCAATCGAAGATGTTGTCGCACATTCACCGCACACGTTTGCGAGAAGATGCAATAACCTCCGACAAGGTGCACTCACTTTTAAGCAAATCAAACATGTTTGATCCATGCGATCAATATTGCATGCGATAGAAATTGTATCGCAGGACCCCGCACACAGAAGCGATGTGCTGCAATTTTGATTGCATGCGACGAAAATTGTATGCTATCGCACAAGTGTGCGGTGGGCTTTAAATAAACCTTCTTTATTTTTATTCATAAGTAATCTCCCGCCTCTCAAACCATGTGACATCACATATTTGCAATGAGTTTAGAATGTTTTCGCAGCTTTGGTGCAATATAGCCTTTTGTCTTGGTAAATTCAACGCGAAACTTATTCTCAAGACTGGTAACAAGTGAAAAATTTATGGGTCTTTAATTTTAGATATTTAAAACTTAAAAGTTTGAAGGTTTTGCTTGAGTAGCACTTTATGCGTTTGTTTTGCTTTGTGAAAGTGGGTATGCAGCAGTTGACGGTCGAGTGCGACAGAGTAACAACACTGAGGTAATTCCAAGTTTCTTACCTTAATTTTTTTTATCTATTATCATGTTTATTTCGTACTAAAGTAAAGCGCTGTGAAAACAAGTGGCAAACTATGGCACTCATTTGAGTCAGTGAACTGTATTTTGATACAATTAGCATACTAACACATCCGACCAATCACAGCACTTGTCTCCACCAACCAGCCAATCACAGCACTGCTTTCAAATTATAGGAACGTACACGCGGTATGAGTCTTCTAGTTGTCTTGACTCAAAGGTGACACCTTAATCAATCAATCAATCAATTAATCGTTTTTTCGCCCTGTTGCTGCATGCTAAAACTTAATTACAGGGTGTTTACACACAACAAGAGAAAAGGCAAAAAGAAAACTATTGCCTGATTTATAAGAACTGATGCCTTCTTGATGAACCAATGATCTGACATGGGATTGGAGAGACATTACAACGAGAAAAAGTAATAGCTAACCAATATTCGCCCCAACTAAGCAGTGTTGACTCTACTCCTTTCCTCGTTGTTCAGAGGGCACCCGTAAGTAGTGTATACACGTTGACTAGCCTCCGAAAGAGGAAACGCATTACCATTCATACGCACGTTCCTTATACAGCCTTTAAATCCAGAAATGTTTGCATTTCCTCTTTTGTGCATGCCAGCTGAAAAAAAAAGGTTGGTCAGTATAACACTCCTGTGAAGAACCAAGGCAGGCATTTTAAAGTATTTCATAAACATACGGTATCTATAGACACTGGCGCTTGGGTTATAGTTTTAATTCATGCTCTTGCAATCAAAAGCTTTCAACTCACATACGTTTTATCTCGATAACAGCCCCAGGGGCCCCATTTACCATTCACTAAATGGCCCCACTCAAATCAACATTTCGCACTTTTTATAAGAACAATTTCAAAGAACAATAGTTAAAGATTGGCCAAAACTTAAAAGCAAATTAAGAACAAGCTGATGCTCAGACTCTTTACCGAGCTTCGACATTTAACTTACAGCAATACAGAAATGATTTGCAGTTTCTCTCTTTTAATCAGTAGTCATTGCACCAAAATATTCGCAGTACACGTATACATACCTGTCCTGAAGTTAGTCCTTACAATTTGTTTTCCAATACATGCAATGCATTACCTTAGGCTTAGTTTTTATTCGATTTAAACCGCACATAGAAATAAGAAAAATTTAGGAACGATTTGAGGCTCAAATCGCCAAAATGTTAACAACAATGAGCCTCGGAAAAATTCAATAGTCCTTTTTTTTTAAAAAAGCGTGTAACGTATCATAATTTCCGGACTATAACCTGCACTCTATATTATTATGACTAGGAGGAACGAAAGTGGACAGTTAACCCGCACCGGCGTATTACCCTCGCTTGATGATGTTAGCAATATTTCGTCTGTCTTAAAATATAGTAAAGAATATTTAAGTCTCACCAGTGGACCAAAAAAAACCTCAACTTCAGAATCAAACAGACAACCAGTACAGGTAGATTCCCCCACCTCCTCCAATACAAGGTAACATTAACAGAATTAACCAGCGGGTTATAGTCCGGAAAACACGGTAAGCGTCATTTAGTAGGTATGCCAAAAATAGCAGGTTCTTTTGTATAGATACATTTTGAAGTTGGCACTTTTTGGGGTGTATATATCTATTCATATGAAATATTAACCTCAGTCTTTAACGTTAATTAATCCCCTGGAACTACAGCTCTGCATGGAAACCTTGAATGCCTTTTATTCTACGATCGTTTCCATGTTTCTCGAAGTATTATCGCAGGCTCAACATTTTGACCAGCAGACGATTTTATGTTTAAACATAAATTTATTCAGAGTCTGTGTGGTTTAACGGTCTCGTCAAGGGATGATTTGTAGGAACCGCTGACTGAGAGAGCCGAGCGATTTCTTATGTTCAAATTAATCTCCTTGAACGTGTACAGTTTTATCCAGTTATTCATTTCAGCAACACGGACCCAGGAGAGGGTGAAATGTGCTTTCCAGTAAAAAAGAATTCCCTCGCTAAAAGGGGCAGTGAAGCCAGCCACAATGATAAACTCGAGATTGTTGGATCGGACAGGAATGGTTTGGATTTGGTATAATCCTGGTTTTGTGGAACTGAAGGACAAAAATAAGGCGGATCCGCCATTAACAGAGATGGATTTAAAGAAGAAGAATTCCAAAAGTTAAGAAATATAAGGGAAAATGTTGCAACGTAGAGGTCAGTCAAGTTACTTGGTTCATTTTAAGAAATGGCTAAGAGAATCCCAAATTTTGTATGCAAAGCTCAAAAAAAGTTAGTAGTGCCAGCTAGTGTGTAGTCAATTACCAAAGATCGCAATTCCAGTATTTCATGGAGACAACCTATATTGTCCTATACATGGTACAATTAGCGAGTTACGTTTAAATCTAAATTTATTCAAAGTTTATGTAATTTAACGATCCTGATGTAACCGTTGACTGGGAAAGCCCAACAATTATTTAGGTTCAAATTTTTTCCCGTGAATAGGTACAAATTTATCCATTTCTTTATTTCAATTACACGGGCTCAGGAGAAACGTGCTTTCTAGTAAAAGTAACTCCCTTACTGAAAGTTTAATGAGGCTAGCCACTACAATGTTCGTGAAGGGATGATCAGTTGTAGCCGTTGACTGAGAAACCCAAACTACTCTTTATAATAAAACGAACATTTTCTCCGTGAACATGTATCGTTTAATCCAAACTTGGATGTCAGTTACAGAACTCAAGTTAAGGTGAAGTGTGTTTTCGCGGTCAAAGAAACTCTCTCGCTAAAGTATATTGGAGCCACACGAATAGCTTTTAATCTAATCTTACCTCTAGCTGATCACTAAGCCTTACCTGGTATGCCTCCAAAGTAGAAATTTTCTTCCATATCGATGCTATGTGGAGCCACCATAGCAACAGTTGGATGGTTATCGACCTTGAGCACAAAGTTGTTACCAGTCTTTATGATGTCGATTGCGTGCCAGGACATTTGGCACATCTTATATGAAGCTTTTGTGTCGTTTCCTACAGCTGGATCCGTCCAAACGGCAGTCGAGTTCACTTCAGTGTTGTACGATAGTACGATCTGTGCAGAAAGATAAATCATGGGTTATTTTATGCGCTTTGTTTGCGTCCATAAAGCTTAACAGCAGAAACATACGACGAACAGGTTAATTTCTTAAACAAATGTTAAATCAGTGGATCAGGGCCTTCGGCAATATTCAAATGGACAACTCATTATAAACAGTTTCAGCTTTTGTACACAGAACGTTGTAAGGGTGTATGTGTCTAATCCTGTTTGGGCTGGGAATATGCGAAAACACCTTCGATCTTTCGAATTGACGGATTTTGATTTTAGACGTATTTGAAACAGAAATTTTGTCACGTCTAAAGCTCAGAGAAGTCCCTTAACCTTTTTTATAACTCTGATGATGCCGTAGAGTGGCAAAAGCTCAGTTTTTAAGATAATTTAATATCGTTAAAGCAGCATTAGGAAGCCTACGGTGGCCAATAAGGGTCATGACTGTATTTGTTTTGTTCAGTTCATTTTGCACATTCTTTTACTCTAACTTCTCAACACATAATGACCTAAAACATAAGACACTTGGTAGTGAGAAAATGGATATTGATCAAACAAACATTACCAACCTGTCCGTTGATCTGTTCCAGAGAGAAGAAAGATTTTGGAGACCCTCCACCTGGAATAAAATTCCTGATACTTTAATATTCTTAAAAAAATTTGTTTTGTAACAATTAAAAATTGGGTCCATTTAGCTATAACTAAATCACTGTATCGTAGTGTATCACCTTCCAGCAGATGAATAGATAAGTAAATAAACAGATTGATTGGTTTATGATTCATCAATTAGAACTTCTTTTGGCTTTACTGAGTAATTTTTAAGCCCGTTTGCACGAGCATATTTGCCTTGACAAGGAAAAAATGCTCGTGTAGATGGAGAAAAGTGGACAAACTTTTCCTTGTCAAGGAAAAGCAGGCATGCCAGTTTGACATTTGCTCGTGTAGACGGACAACAAGGAAAATGTGACAAGGTTTGGTGTCCAGGGAAAACTGATAACTTTTCAAGAAAAACCTGCTCGTCATCTACACGAACAAGGAAACCTTAATTGTCCATAAAGTATAGTGTAAAGGAAAACTTGTTGATCATTTCCACGTGAGCAATAAAAAATAACCAAGTAAATTTGTGCAGGAAAAACTGCTCATGTACACGGGGCTTTACTGAGACAAAACAATAGTTGAAATACTGATTGTCAGTTACCCGAGCCTTGTTCATTCTTTGAACCATTGACCATGTAGAAGAGGACTCCGTTACGTTGAGAGGTTCGAAATTCCAGGTGGATTGTGAGATTTTCACTTAGCTTGAAATTGTCTGCAAAATAAATAAACATCAGTAATTTGAGATTGTCATTATAAGATTTGAGTCTTGATAAAACGGAAAGAGAACTTGATGGAAAACAAAACTAGAAAAGACGAAAAGTTGTTTTCTCGTATTTATTTAAGTTTTACTTTTATTCGTGAAAACGAAACTAAGGGTGGCTAACTGTGTTTTTGTCCAGCTCAATGCTTACCGCATAGTCTCCTTTTTTCTGATGGTAATTTTGCGCAAGTACTAAATTGATGATCTGTCAACTTTTTTTCTATTTTTATTATGTTTATTTCTTAAGTAGTTCTCTTAGGTTTAGAAACTTTGCGTGTTTACCGGCGCAATCTCTTTCAATGTTTCCGCTAGGAAAACCCACTGATTCGAATTGGGCGTAGGATAGTTTGATCAAAACAACTTTGTCAAAGGATAAGCATTTTCGACCTTGAAATTCTAAAGCAGCATACTCACCGAATCTCAACCATGCAGTTCCATTGAAGCCACTTCCAGCCTGCACATTCGCATAGCAGGTACCAGCTCCCATTCCACTCCCCCTGATCTCCGGACGTGTGAGATCCACCTCGTATGTTTCACTAGCGGAGGATATCGATAAGAAACGAACACAACCATTAAATCCGCCTTTTTGTTTTATTGAACTGGGAAGTTTTACAGAATTCGGAACCCCACCGAGATATATTGGTGATTTGATGTTCATCTTTGGAGTTACACCCGATGACTTTCCTAACTTGTTTTTGTATTCACCGTCGAGAACGTAAAGAACGCCAAACTGGGAGATACGGATCACATACACCTGAAAACAAATGGAAAACTCTGTATTAGTACAGTTTTCTACAAAGGTCTAGCGCTTCAACAAAGGTTTGTGGCTCTATGTCCCACTAGCGGCAACAAGAGTTAAGAGAGAGAAACTTCAACAAGATAATCAGAAACTCTATTTACATTAATTTCAAGATTTCAAGAAACATGTAGCCATTGCTAAGAATACATGGTCGTCACTACAACGAAATTACAGCACACCACTCATTTGCTACAAAAAAGTCTATTTAGTAAGAGACTTTATAAAAACTCTTTTAGATACGTAGCAATTTCTGTGATTGCATGGCCGTTAGTTTGCATACCATCAAATAATTAACAAAATGTCAAACCAGTAAAGGTAAAAAGAAAGATTTTAAAAATGTAAGTTGTGAGGAAGCTTTGAAATAAACATGATGTAACAAAGTAAAATTACCGACTTAATTTCTTCCATTGGCTGTGCTTACCCGATACCATCTGCCGCTACCGAAGTAGCGACTGTTGGTTTCTATGGTAACTGCTCCGCCTTCCCCAGTGCTAAACTCGTATCTCAGCCGGCCATCCACCATTTCCAAGGAGACATACTGGTTTGGATTCGAGTGCTCGCTAGTGGCGTAGAATATCAGGCCTTCGCTCCCCATTGCACGAAACTCCATTGTAACCACATAACTAGTAATTTAAAGCAAAAAGAAATAAAATGATAACAGAAACTCTTTTTCCTAACTCGAATGCCGCTGGTCGAAGAAAACGCATGCTCGTTTCAGCAAGGGGGCTCTGTTTTGAAAAAGTGCTGTTCGAAGAGCTAAAGGGAATTTTTCAACATTTTTGTTTTGAGACGCTTCATTGATCCAATCCATTTTACGCTTTTTTTAATCATCTTTAAAAAGATACACTGTATCTAATAAGAATAAAATAATTGATCAACCACGCTAAAAATATCAAAATACAAGAACACTGAGACGATTATCTCTTCTGCTAGATGAAATGGTATTCGGATTAATCGATTAAAAAAGTGAACTGTTTCTGTAATCTCTGGATGTTTCTCTCGGGGGTCAACTGAAAGTTTGGTTTCAAATTGTACCTTTAACGGATATGATAAAGCTACTAAAAACTAGGAATTACAAAAGATAATTAAGAAGGCGAGTTTGTCTTTTACCTTTCCCTGAAGAAATCTTCTTGATTTGGAGTCAGTCTAAATCCTAAATAACTTGATCTGAATCCAATCATCTGCTGGTTACTTGACGAGGCCAGGGGGGGAAGCGATGGCGCACATGTTGGAGGAGGGGGAGGTACAACATAGGCTGGCGTCACTCCAGCTTTGGATACACCTTCATATCTTCCAGACAATAAATCTATATCCCTGAATTGGTAAAAAAAAAAACTTGATAAATCAGTGTGCATCCTTTTAAACGGGCTAGTTAATTATGCATGTATTTGTGTGTAAAATGGGTATTCTTATTTACTTAGAATGAAAGGAAACTTTCTTTTCCAATGTTGTTTGTCAAGAAAAAAAACTCTAGATCTAATCTAACTTTTCCCTCCATATTCTTTTCAATACTTAGATAATTGGTACTTGCTGCTAGTTACTAAGAACTTGGAATTACGAGCGATAGAATTAAAAAGCGACCTCGTCTTTTACCTTCTCTTGAAGATGTTGTTATCAGATGCATGCGTTTGCCTTAATGCTGGTAACTTAAAAAGAACGGACACTTTAGTTTCCAGTACTGTTATTTGAAAAAAACTTTGATCTAATCTAATTTTCATTTTCCTCTATTCTCTATACTTATTATTTAGTTACCGTTGTACTTTTCTCCTCGATTCATCAGGCTGGCTACCATTTTGTAAGTTCAAAAACATCTGGATTCCAAAAATAAGTTCTATCTAGTGATACTTGCATTACGGTTTTGATACCTTACCTTTCATTAATAACAAAGTGTTTCATGGCTCCTTTAAAGGACCAGCTGACGGGTGTGGGTAGCAAAATTGAAACTTCCCTCGGTATTCCTCCCACAAACACTGGACCACTGAACTTCAGCTGTTCATCAACTCCGTTTGCGCTCAGGTGGTGAATAAGAGAACCGTTTACGAACACCGAATACCTAAAACACAAAAAAGTCTTTTTTCAATAACAACAATAATAATAATAATAATATTGCCTCTATCAATAAGATAAAAATATATGTTTAATGTTACATGGAATAAATATGTGAAAGGTCTGCACTTGATAGGCCTTATGCATGTTTACTTCAAACACCACCAAGCCTCGCTTTCGAATAACGAAGGTGTGAATATTTCATAAATCAAATCCCAAAGCGTCCACAAATGAAAATGATTTCTTCGTGAACACGGTTTACACGTGCAAAATGCTTACATTTATTTCTTGAATACAAGGCTTTGGGGTGAAATTGAAGCTTGACGTCAACATGCATAAGGCCTATTACAGTTACTAAAGTTCGATAAACATTTTTTAAACAATCTAAATATGTATATACACTTACAAAAAAATTATAAAGCATTGTTGTAAATAAAGATTATTTGATTAAAAAAGCTATTTTTAAAACATTCGGCACTGATTTTTGGCATGTTGCAAGAACTGTTTCGTAATCATTTTGATGAAAGTTTAGTTTTCGGTAGCAGGTTTAGATAAAAATTGTATAGAAAATGAAATAAGGATAGATTCTTATTCTTGAACTATCTATCTATTCCTTGATCCATCCATCCATCTACCTATCTATTTCTGAACTTAAATCTAGGACAAGCTGGTGTAAACCTTAAACTTGAACAAGGGTTACGTTTCCGTTCACTAGTCTCCCCTCCCCCCTTTCCCCCCCCTCCCCCCACTCTACTCCTCCACCCTTTTTAACGAGGTAAAACAAATAAAACGTTTCACGAGTTCTGGCGGTATTATCCTTACTCCAGCATATTCGTTATTATCCGTTCAGGCAAAAGCGTCGACTCTAGCCTGTAATCTCAGGCAAAACGTTGTTAGTAGACAAGAAACTCTATATGGTTTGAAGAAAACCGTAAAAAGAGTTCTGTGGTGCAGAAAGGGAGGATAACCTAAATCAGGGCGTGTGGCCATTTTAGTGCCCTAAACAAAAGGAGCCACAAATTTTCTTGTTTAAGGGTACCAACATAGCCGCTATGACGCAAGGTCTAACCCGACGACATTAATTGGGCTCTTAAAACGTATGGAAGCTTAAGAATAAAATACCTGGAAACTGATTTTGGTTGAAGTAGGGAAACATCTCTTTACCAAGATTTTACCCATACTTACCCTCTGCCGGTAAAGTTAAGATGAACTCGGTACCAGGCCCCATTGTTGTAGGTTGCGTTAGAGGCGAAAATGGGAATGGCTTGTGATAGTGACGCGATTTTATGTAACAGCAGCAGCATTTTACCTTGCCATAATGCCATGTACAGGTAAATGGCCGTGTTTTGCTCCTACGGATTTCAATAAAGTTTAGTTCTAAGCCCATTATTAACACTAACTACTACATTCGAACCTCGACTACTGGAATTGCCAATGAAATTACTTCAAATTATCGGGGTTTCGAGTTGATTAGGGGTAAAATTTTTGGGACCAGTTTTGCTTCAAAATAGCGGGGGTTTCGAGTTATTGAGAGTTTTAGTTATCAAGATCGAGATTCAAATGTACGTAGGAGTTATCAGTTAATAGCTAAGTACGTTCGACATGTTTAACTCCAGTTGGTCTCCATACAGAACTTCCATTGTTAAAACGGTTTTTTGTCACTTATTTCAGAACAGAATTTCAACAGGATTTCTTTTCTTCCTAATATATTTTCGCACAAATTTCGCTCTCTTGAAACTGTCAAGTATTCTTTCTCGAGTCTTTTGTTTACACATGAGTAGCAAGCAGTATAGACAGCAATCTACCAGGGTCACATGAGTCGCCTGAAGTCGAGGCATTTTAATACGATCTACCCTGAGCAGGTAGGATTGCATCGAGCCTGAGCCCGCGAGCAACGCATTTGGCTGCGTTCTCTCCTGTCAAACGCAATTACGATTTGTCAGAGAGAAATTTAAGTACATGACTATCTTCGAAAATACTTCGTACACAACGACTATTAACCCAAATATGACAAAAGCTGATTAATTCTCAAAACGAATAGTTTTAATGTAACCGGTTGGAGAGTTTTTTCTTCATCTTCAACAATTTATCTTAGCTTGTTTAACAAAATCCTATTTTCTTGATACAAGCGAATTGTCCTGTATTTTTATATAAGGAAAAGTTAGATATTCATAATCAAGTGTTCATTGACGTCTTTTTCTTCTCTTTTTGGACGATTTTGTCTTTCGTCCAAAAAAGAGGAAAAAGAAGTTAAAGAACCCTTCGCCGAATTTACATGACCTTTTTCATGCCTCACACGGCTGTAAAAACAAAAAGACTAATGAGATCCGGAAAAAAATGTTTTATTCTTACCTCTGGTTCGCCAACGTTTCTTCGTGCCCTCTGTGAAGTAAGCTGAAAAGATGAATAGAAATTTACCTTAACAACTAGTAACAAACTGTTTTACAACAATGTTAAAGAAAAATGTCAAAATATCAGATAATGGCCACTAAGAATTAAAAACGTCTCAATCTAGGCTTAGTAGTAGAGAACACAATCAGTTTCAATGTGTGCTATAGCTTTTGTTTTCTTTGTAGTAGCTACATTTAAACATGAAAGGTGTATGAAGGTAGATTTGTAAAAAAGTACAAATATTCCAGTCCTCAAATGATTCCATATGGAAGTTTGCATTTGATGTGCAATGGTGTATAAGATCAGATCGTATAAGAAATTAAGACAAAAGTAAACGTTTCACACTGTAATTACAGTGCACAAATACATCGGGGCTCTCGATGAGGTTCTATTAGTTTTGCTGATTTCATTTAGAAAAGTTATTGCAACGCAGGCCAATAGAATTTTATTTCCAATTGCAATGCTATGGTAATCCTGCTGTAACAACTTTAGCCTAATCTGGTTAAGTAGAATGAAGATAAAAAGATAACCGTTTTCTATGGAGGACAAGATAAGACACGGATAACGCCTTTTAAGGAAAAATGGAAACTTTTTGAATGGGTGGCTACGATCAGCCACTTTTTGACGACTTTCACTGATACTCTTGATGATAGCACCGTCTATACCTGGTAATGTTGAAAGCTTCGCTTTGTGTTTATTGACTGAAAAAGCAAGCATTTTAGGGTGGGAGAATGGTATAGTGTCAAAGATGAACGTGGCTTCTGGGGGGTTTTAGGGAAGGCTTAAATCCAATTTTGATAATAGTACTGTAGTTGACACAAAATCACCAAACCGTCCCCAAACCAAAGCTTCTCTTGCGCGTGTCAGAAAGGACGTCTTCCTACTTCAAACCTCCCTCTCAATTCTTTCGCTATGCGCCAAAACCTCAACCGTCGCAAAAACAAAGCTTCACTTGCGCATGTCAGAAAGGACATCAACCTACTTCAAACCTCCCTCTCAACTCTTTCGCTATGCGCCGAAACCTCAACCGTCGCAAAAACAAAGCTTCACTTGC
>JAOBAT010094771.1:0-16923 GCA_026413305.1 Hydrozoanthus tunicans | reverse complement strand
ATAACCACCCACCAGTATCAATCATCATCACCCGTTACTAACATTATCATCACTCATCACCAACCATTATCATCATAACCACCCACCAGTATCAATCATCATCACCCGTTACTATCATTACCATCACTCATCACCAACCATTATCATCATAACCACCCACCAGTATCAATCATCATCACCCGTTACTAACATTATCATCACTCATCACCAACCATTATCATCATAGCCACCCACCAGTATCAATCATCATCACCCGTTACTAACATTATCATCACTCATCACCAACCATTATCATCATAACCACCCA
This sequence comes from Hydrozoanthus tunicans, assembly GCA_026413305.1. Lineage (NCBI taxonomy): Eukaryota > Metazoa > Cnidaria > Anthozoa > Zoantharia > Hydrozoanthidae > Hydrozoanthus > Hydrozoanthus tunicans. The sequence continues at coordinate 16,616 of JAOBAT010094771.1, read as the reverse complement.
CCAGTATCAATCATTATCACCCACCATCTCCATCATCACCATCCACTACTACACTACTACTATTATCACTCACCACCACCCACCACCATTATCAATCAAGCCCGTCACCGTTTTTGCCATCATCCATCATCTTCCTTGTTGTTTGCCACTCAATGTCACTGAAGGTCGTAACCACGTTTGATATTTTCGTCGCTTTTAGTTATCACAATTTTTGTTTTCTTTTTTCTGCAGTGAAAGACGCCGCAACATTGTTCTAGCCACTGCCTTAATAACAATTTTCGTTATTATTGCAATATTTTTCGGCAAATACCGTATGCACAGGGAAGAAATGACATCATCGCAAACAAGGCTAAATGTGAACGTGACTAGCACTCGCAATTCTTACGAATCTTTCCCTCGGTTGTCCATGGCAACAGACACGAACAAACAAAATGACAAGTTCATTGCGTCATCGATGTCCAAGCTTCATGAACGAAGGGCTCACACAAGTGACTGAGATCTAGAACTCCGGATTAAATTTGCCTCGTTTAATTCATATGTAAATCGATGGCATGTTGCTAGGATAGGGGGGAAAGCGGTCTGCGGGATAAGCACCATTTTATAGAGTGGGACCCCGTTAATACGTTCACCTACGGGTCAGGAAAAAGTGACCGTATTAACGAGATGACCATTGGGCGGGGTTCGACTGTATTTAGTTTATTCCATGTCGTTGTTAGTCTTTGTCCTGGCTTTGACCGAGGCGAGGTCACCCATAAGAGAATCCCTGGACACAGTATGGCATAAAGCCTGAGCCCGCGAGCAGAGGCACGATGAGGGTGCGTTCTCCTTCGTCGAACGTAGTAAACGGTTACCACGTGGTCCAAGAACAATAAGGGGATTAACAATAACTTGATTTGAATCTAATAAGTATTCTTTTCACATGAAGTAAAATTTGGTGACAGCTTTGATTCAAAAGACCACATTCTGCACTAATACATTCGAATTCTGCTCAGTTTCGCAGCAGTTGTAAAGTATTAAGAGAGTATGGCTCAACTTTAATAGCCGCTCAAAAACTGATATAGAAGCAGCGTCGCTGAGATGAGGAGGAAGAGAATTATAACTGATTGGGGGTGGATTGAGGGGTGAACTTTTCATAGATTAACTTGTTTCATTTTATGTACCTTGGGAGGGGAGATTGAGTTAGAAAGGGGATAGGTGAGCGAGGAGGGGTATGGAAAGGGGAACGCGTGGCTTATAAGGCCGGAGGTGGGTACTTTTATAAGCTAACTGGTTTTCTACATTTTCAATATTACGATGATTTATGTAACTCTTCGCTAGTGTTTATTATATGCTGACGTCCTGACGAGTTTCGAGTTTTGTTTTAAGCTCCTTTACGACACGTGTATAAATAAAGTATTGCTGTTGCTGTTGGTACTATAGCAATTAAATAAGCTATTTAAGGCAAGCTCCAGTTTCTAAATTATCGATGTATACTTTGTTTAACCAAGTTCTGTCTGGTGGACTGTAGTGCACACGCAATAAAGATTGAAAACCTACATGGCGAGATGTGGAAGTAGCTGGGGGTTTGTTCCGGGGGGGGGGATTTATAAGATCCGTCTATTTAGGTTTCAAACTTTATGATTAAACATTTTTGAGCTGCCAAAATAAATTAACCTTATGTCTAGACGCAGGATGGCTTGTTGAAAGACTGGGGTCATTTAAACCATTGGGGTGGGGTGGGAGACAGTTGGGATCCCCTCCCCCCCTTTCGTTTGGAGATCACTAGCTCTCTTCGTTGCAGCAAAGTGGAATGATTTTGGTTGACGCTTTCCTGCCTTAGAGCCCTCTGTCCATGTGGTCACACATACAACTGAAGACAGAGAACAAAACAAGTGACAATATGGGAGAGTTTGCCAACATTTTTATTACTGACTGTAAAACAAGAACCCATGCAGAAATCTTGTTCGTTAGACAACAAATCATTTTTATCTCCATTTTGTCAACCTTTCTCTTGTATTTATGTGTCATTTTCGTTTATATTGTCTGTAAAAGAAATGATTTAGTACAAATTAATGAAAAAAGTTAATAATTGAATAATTATCTATGAGCTAAGAAAAGCCTTAAAATTAAAAAAGAAGCGGTCCTTTAATTAGTGGCGAACTCGCGCACAGCAGTGTAGTAAACAATGGAATGAAGAAGATAACAAAACAGACCACGGCAATGAAACACCGCGCAGCGGTTCTTTTTTTCGTATCATACTTTCTTTTCGTGAACCAACTAGCTTATAGTCATTTGTAGCTCAGCTCAGCTTTGTTGCCAACGGTAGTAAAAGACTGAGTGAGTGTCTGTTCGACATTAGAATTCTACAGTTATACAATTTGACTGCTCAGTTTTTTTTTTGGTGACCGCACCTCTATTTTCTCACGTGCCTCATAAACTTTTAAGAAACGAGACAGCTATCACTGTGGGCAGCAGCAGTTGTGACAGAACGTAAAAGTATAGTTTTAGTAAGAAATAGAAGCACAGGAATGCACCAAGGGGGGGCCGTGGGGGATTTCCAGGTTTTCTTTCCCTTATGTTGCGACGTTCAGTCGTTTTTTCAACAGTCTCCATTACATAACTCATGAGAACATGTGTGACTTTTATTTTCTCTCGAGTTTATATTTGAGAAGTTTTTGGAATTCTTGGCACTTTCCGCAGAGAAAGAGCTCATAATTGAATTGAATAAATTTCACTCCATCGGTAACCAAACTGTCATTACTCTTGATTTTCTTATAAAAAAGAACCTTATAAATAAAGGAAGAGTGTATAGATTGTTTTAACATGTTTTTGGCCCTCCGATAGTTATTCCTTTAAAACTTACCTACGATCATCAAGGTTTAACAGTCCTAACACACTCCGCAAGTCTTTTGACAGTTTTCTTTCATTTTCATCCCAGGCACATCAAATTGGCAGAGATCTTTAAGTTGCTCGCACAAACCGGGGTATGCACTCTCATACTTGTCTTGACACTCTGAGTGATTTAAACAAATAATTTGTTGGTTATCTGTAATTAGTTTAAGGGAAAGTAACTTTTGTTCAAAACTCTGTGTCGGCTCATCCTAGCCGGTGATCCGCAGAGCAACAAAGTTCTTGTTAGCCGGTTGTTGTTGAGTTGTAACCTCGTTGTTTACAACACTAAACTCTAAATCCTTAAAATCTTTGCAGTTTTTGCTGGACATGTCGTACTAAAAATATAATCAGCGAATTTAATATCTAGAAAAACTTTCTTACCGTCACGAGATGCTTCACTCACGGGCTTTCCGGAGTTGAACGACAAACAGACAACCACGACAAGTGTCACAACAAAGAGAAATTTTTTCATCTTGAAACTAAGCCTTCACTCAGCACACAGGACGGCGGGGATTCTGGATGAAGAGCACTTTAATAATGGCTTTATAGTTGACGTGATGTATACGGCAATTAGACACAATTATGAATTCACATTTTGTAATTGATTTTCACCTACGTCGGTTAATATTTAGATTGCATTTCTTTCCTCTTGAATTTGAAGTTTACCGCAAATAATTGATACAGGCAAACAATTAGTTCACACCTAAAAGTAAGGAGGCACGGAAAATCTAAGTTGCAAAATCTACTTATTTGTTATCCCGATTGCATTTAACATAATCCACTACAAGAAGAAGCCAAGCAAAAGTATTTCGTCTTGAGATTTTATGGAGGCACTTTGATTATTGATTGGTTTCCGGCTAGTTTCGAGAAATTTATTTTAATTGCTAGGCTATAAGAATAATTCTCGAGAAGCATTTAATCAGCATTGAAACACAAAAAGTTTTCCCCTTAAAACTGTTTATCGCCAGTAGAACAATGTATTTTGCCAAACAATCGCAGATTGGACATTCAGGAGGCGCTTATAGATCTTAAAAGGCTTTTGGAGAATTTTCCGGTAGTGATCACTATAAAAATTGATTAAATGAAAACAAAGCCGCTACAAAAACGTGTAAGAAAAATAATTTGTAATGTTAAACAGCTTGTTTTGTTAGATTCATTAGTTCTGCTGGTAACCAAGCTGTTTAGCTTCAACTCATACCGACATTTTCTTTTTAATATGAAAACGTCTTATTTATTTTTGAACCGAGGATAAATGTTCTTAAATCAATAAATATTTTTGGGGGTTTTTAACCTAAAATAAGTTTTTAAAATGTTCTTGATCGGTACTGAACCAAACCTCATTTTTGCTGTATACAAGCTTTTTCGTAAGAAAAACTTCATAATTGAAGACAAGGCTCAAGAAAATGTAAATACAAAAGAGCATGTACTAACTTTTTTTTTCAAGCGCGAACGTTCGAAATCATAAAGCTATGCAAAATCAACTGAAAGAGTGCATGATTCTGCCGCCATAATGTAACAAATCAAAGTTGACTTCTTGGCCATTCAGCAGCCTCGGGTGTGTCCAAGCATGTTCTTGAACTTTGGTCAATATTCAGGCTGACGTTCTTGTAAGATTCCTCTAAGAAAAAAAGAGTCTACACAAGGAGTCAACTACAGCTTAGATGCTACAAAAATGTTGGCTTACCATCAAAAAGTAATAACTAATTATTGTTGTTTTTTTGGAACCTTTTTAACACATTGTGATTGAACTTTGTAAGCCTTCAATTAAAAACAAAAATGTTAAAGAAAGTTTACTATGATTGCGCCGAAACATTAAATTGGCCAGAGATTTTTCTTTAACAAGCGATGCTTTTGTTGCTAAACTGTTAATTTTAATTTCATTTTGTGGATAACAGATGCAAAAGGTTTTCAAAAACTCTTATTAGATAGAGTGCATGGCTTTAGGTCGAAATTACATGAAGACTTCAACTTTCATAAAAACGTTTAGTTTGAAATCTACCAAAAACCTTCACCAGAGATTTCGCTATGGATGCAGTGGTTAAACTGGCGTTCGACACGAACTTCAAGGCCTCACCCCCCCGAAAAAAAATTGAAAACCTGCACTTTCTTAAATGTGGGCCGTTACTTTGGAGGGTCTTTTGCGGAGCAAAAAAATTGGTCATAAAAGATAAAGGTATCTGCACCTCAGTTTTTTTTATATGGCTTGGGATTCCAAAAAATTTACTTTTTCAAACATTCGTTTATTGATATTTTGCAAAAATGGTCATAAAAAATAAAGAAAACTGCACCTCCATTTTTAAAAAAAAAAATTCAATAACACCAGTTTGTGATTCCAAAAATGTACTTTGTCAAATAGTAATTTTTTACATTCTGCAAAAATGAGTAAAAAAGTACTATAATCAATCCCTTGGAGGTCGTCATGTTGCACCGACATCGTCCGAATATTTTCGTAATTACAGTATTAACAGAGCCACTGCTTCACATTCGTATATCATATTTATTTCGGATTTAGGAAAAAATATATTTACTGTGGACAATACCAAATACCATTGTTTAAGTGGCGTTGTGTTAAATAAAGTCGATATTCCCCTGCTCATTTCCAAATCTTCTCTTTACAACATAAAATATGCATGATTCGACAACTCAATAAGTAAAGTTTCCAGTTTGGTTTGGTTTCTCACAATATCGGAATTGTAACGCAAAAAAAACATTGATAACCGAGTGCAGTCGAGCGTACTGTTTGGATTGGGTCATAATAAGGCCCATGATACAATGCTTCAAACTACAAGACCTCATTAACAGGCCCTAAGCAAAGATGGCGGAGATTTTAAAAATATTCTTTTGTCTGTATTTAAATTAGCCCTAGTAGCAACCTTTCAAAAGAATATGTTACTCAAAACTAGGTGAGTAGGGCTAACTATGATATTTCAGTCGCTACCATTTATGCGTGAGTCTATAGAACATAATACGAATAGCTTTGCTGCAACTGATTTTTCTTTCATTTTTATGTCAAACCCATTAATTTCGATTTAACTTCAATTATACAAGAGCTGCGCCCGGAACAACTGCGATCAATCTAACAAAAAGTAATTTCACACATTTTGCTCCATGTATCTAGAGTTTCCATTCTAGGTCTCGGCAGCGGGAGAGTCAGTTTGCGATGGGTCGATCCCTGTACACGTGGTCTCATATTTTCTTTCAAAAAGCTTTCCTCGTCACATGGCGGGTCAGCGCATAGCACTGGGGATTCCAGCAAAGTCATCCGTGCTCAGCACAGCATTTCTTTGTTCGGCCATGTATTATCATGCTTCCAGGGGAGATATTCTGGTTCCCAGCAGGTGGCGTGTTTACCTATTTAGCATCCCGGCAGGCTAAGCTTCGTCCCTCGTGGCGGCCACGGTGTCCCTTTGTGCTGCTACACCTACTCTCGGCTCTTTTGTGGATCTCGATCAGCCTGGGGTGGATGAAGCCGGGAAGCGGCCTCTCGTAAGGGTTACCGTCCCAGCATTTCTCCATGAGCCCCCAGCAATCATCATCGAAGTTTGACAATCTTTCGGGTCTGACCCCCCTACGAACAGAGTTCCAAAGATGATCCTTGCTGGCACATTGCTCAAATGCTAGAGGCAGGCGAACGGTGCCAGCACAAATGTACCAAAACAAAATACCAAATGCATAAACATCAACACTGTTGTCATAGTGACCAGAAAACAGTTCGGGTGCCATATGGATGGGCGTGCCCACGATGGAACCGGACATCATGGCTTCTGGCTTGCAGAAACCCAAATCTGTGATTTTACCTCTGTTCTTGTTATCCAGCTGTGGGAACAGTAAAGGGATACTTTCATTTTTCACGACATTATGACAAATGCTATGACAACTACTTTAATAATATAAAGGTTTAGGGCTTACTTGCACTCAAATCAAACACAAACAACTTAATATCCAAAGGTTGTTATCATAACATGAGCTGGAAATGCCGCCCAGTGAAAAAAATTGCCCTCTGCACAACAAACAGTGTCACTGTTGGATTTGTAGAACACCTAAGGTTTACAACCAATCATGTAAGAATACCTAAGGTTTACAACCAATCATGTAAGAATACCTAAGGTTTACAACCAATCATGAAAGAATACCTAAGGTTTACAACCAATCATGTTAGAATATCTAAGGTTTACAACCAATCATGTAAGAACACCTAAGGTTTACAACCAATCATATTAGAATACCTAAGGTTTACAACCAATCATGTAAGAATACCTAAGGTTTACAACCAATCATGTTACAATACCTAAGGTTTACGACCAATCATGTAAGAATACCTGAGGTTTACAACCAGTCATGTAAGAATACCTTAGGTTTACAACCAATCATGTTAGAATACCTAAGGTTTACAACCAATCATATTAGAATACCTCAGGTTTACAACCAATCATGTTAGAATACCTAAGGCTTAAAACGAAACATGTACAAGCTTCTAAGATTACAACCAACCATGTATGAGCACCTTAGGTTTACAACCAATCATGTATAAAACCAAAGGCTTACAGCCAATCATATATGAGCATCTAAGGATTATAACCAATGATGTTCGAGCACCTAAAGGCTACAACCAACCATGTACAAGCTTCTGAGATTGCAACCATTTGTGTATGAGCACCTAAAACTTATAACCAACCCTGAAAAAAAACGAAGGGTTACAGCCAATCATATATAAGCACCTTAGGCTTACAACCTCTCATGTCCTCAACCAAAGGGTTATAACCAATTGTATACATTGAGCACTTAAGTATTACAACCAATTATGTTTGAGCACCTAAAGGTTAAAACTATCGATGTACAAGCTTCTAAGATTACAACCAGTCAAATATGAGCAATAAGATATACAACCAACCATGAGTTGAAGTTACTAACCAGAACATTCTTGAGTTTAATATCCCTGTGAACCAGCCCTTGGCTATGTAGGAAGCGAATTCCCTCGACAACATCAATAGCAACTTGCATTCTGGATCTGAAGCTGAGGCCAGCTTTGATGCCTTGGTAGAGATCTCGCTGAAGCCGATCCATTACTAGAAGAACAGCAGGCGATGAGCCGCCGCCATAAGAGTAATCTATCACTGACCCAACCAGCGACACAACTCTGTCATGTTTTGGGAGTGTTCTGCAATAACAGTAAAAAAATGCAGTTGTTCCTAAACCTACAGCAATGACAAAACACAGCCAATTAAAGTAATAAATTAATACACTTTATGTACAACTCTAACACTCTAATGATTTTCATAATATGCAATTGATTTTCTATTGGTGTTAAGGACTTATCTTTTGCAAGATTGAAAGTATACTAAGTTGTCTTTGACTGTCCAAAGGTGCAATTATTCGTCTGTTGGTACTATTGAATGTTGGTACAATGCAAATAGCATTATTGAAAGTTCGCTCATGTTAATGAAGCTTACAAAAGTGCTAATGAATGCCAACTCACCTTATAGTTTCAACTGTTGGTGTAAATGAATGTATATTTTGCATATTGAAATGCACAGAAAAAAGTGTATAATTTATACTGGTGAAAGATTAAAATTAACCTTCTTGAAACTTCAGTGTTGGACAGTCACAGTTTCAATCTTCTTTAGGTATTGAAACATTTAAACAAAAAAGAAAAAATATATGTAATTGTAACAGTTCATCATATTTGGACCTAACATTGCTATGGAATTTTAGGAACCAGACTGATGGCGGTGCTGACATCATAACAATTTAGGAATAGCCAGACTTACTCTAAGAAAGTCAAGTGTTTGCAATTGTAGGAAACTTTACAAAATACCAAAAGCCATTACCTCAGGGTTTTGAGACCTTCAAAAATTTCAAAAATCCTTGGTTTTCCAGGATTGTTTTTTGTTTTATTTCCAGGCTCAAAAACTGAAAGAGTTTGTACCGAGTTGCACATTGTGTGAAAATTAATATTTATTGAACTTAACATAATTATGACATGAAAAAACTAAGGCTAAATCTTATTTGTTACTTGGAACAAAATTTTCCAGGGGTTGTTAAAAAAACTTCCAGGGTTTTCCAGGATTTCCAGGGCCTGCACCAACCCTGTTCCCTACTCACCCACTCAAATATCAAGCTCCTCCCCCTCCCCAGTATGGATTCATACCAGGGTTAAAAGGGAAAAATTTGTATCAAACAGAGGATGACATCACTCCTTAGTTCTCATTCTTGAACTCACCCTGTATAATAAAATTCCAAAGCTAAATCATTCCAATGCTTGTCATCTGGTGGCACAACGGACTTGATAGCGCATGGATGATGCCCTGCCCACCTGTCACATGCATAAACAACTCCATACTGTCCTCTTCCAACCTCACGCCCAAGTTGAGGCATGCAGTACAGGACCACATCTCTTAAAGAGGTACTTTCAAGAGCCAGCCGGGCAATTTTGGGTGCATGATTTTTCCGCACCCTCATCCTCTGCTCTTCTGTTCTTTCCAGTCTGCCTGAATGATGAGACTCAAGAAACCTCAAATGTGTTGAGAATGCCTCGTGCGACTTCACAAGCCGCATTTTGAATTGACTACAAATGTTCTTAGCGAGGCGAGTTTCACTCAAAGTAGCCAGCATATCAGAGGCTACTTTCCGCTTCCAAGTGACATCAACGCGGGGTGGCGCCTTACCCGGTAGAGTTTGTAATGTCTGTTTCATTTTCTCCCACAGGATTCGTGCAAGTGATGAGCTAGCACGGACAGTCACTTGCACCTGATATGCTGCATCCAACACCTAAAGTGACATTCTCAAATATGAGTATGATAACATTGCAAAACTGCAGCACAACAAACTTTAACTAACTTTCAACTGTTCCAAACAATAAATAATCTGGTTAACCAGAAACTTTTCACAATGTACAATATACATCTGTTTATCATTGCTACACCCTATCTCAGACTTTCTTAACTGCTCTGGAGAAAGCATTCTCCCCCGTATTGGAAAACTGCTGACATAGCAGCGACTCGTTCAATAGAAAAACCCACCAAAGGGCAGAAAAAAGTTACTAAGGACTTGTATCACCCATCACTGACCCATATTCTGTCAAAACATCATGGAAGAGTTTGTCATTGAGAAACATGTTACCTGACTCAATGCAACAGTTGCTGTACTATCAGTCCCTGCTTCCTTGTCACATTTTTCCAAACTTTCTAGGCATCTCTGTAGTGTTCCAACATAACTATCCCTCAAATGCTCAACAGAGCTAATCATTTTCTTGGCTACAGACAAGTTGATCCTGTTCATGACTAAGTCCTGGATCACTGAAGAGCAGTACTCAAGGTCCTTGGGCCGCACAAGCTCTTCATCAGCTGTAAGCTGAACATTTTCAAACTTTAAAGCCTCAACTTCACTGAGAATCTTTGGTTGAAGTGATGAAATAGTATCATGAATGACATCTCTGATCTCATCTTGTTTCCTATTGGCACTGTCCATCAATGCTTCAAACAGTTCCTCCTCACGCTCCCTTGCAAACTCAATCCTCCGCGGTGTGATAATCATATCTCTAGCCATGTCAAAAGCTGTTGCTATAAACATTCCTAAAACTCGCTCATGTGCATTGTTCAACACTGTTGCGGCAGAAACCAAGTGGTTTTGCAAAACTTGTCGCACAAACAAGAGAAAACAAGGAAAGAGAGAGAAGTCTTCAATTAAAGTTGACTTTGGTTTGACGGATTCTAAGATTTCCTGGGCTGTTTTTTCGTCATTTGTTGCTGTTGCTTTCTCCTCCCCCTGCACCTCTGGAGAAAGGAAGCCAACTTCACAAAGCTGCTCAAAGATTCTAGTCTGAACCTCTGTGAGTTCTCCAACAACCTCATCTCTAGCATATTCAGTCAATGAGTTTGAGAGCTGTGGCTTTTGCCTGTTGCATTTCACAAAGAAGATGGCAAGATCAGGTACAAGAGCCTTAACCTGAACAAGTTCATTCTTATCCTGATGGGAAAGAAAAATAGTTAAATACTATATTGTTGTAATCTATTCTTGCAAACCTAGATATTAGAGGGCAAGCAAAAAATAATTAATGCACAGAATCAATGTCATTAAAGAATAACACAAATAAATTATGCATTTAATCAAAGCTCTTTAGCACTCCCCCACTGCAAACCTGTGATTTCTTAGAAAAGTCAAGCAAAGTGAAAGCAGAGAGTATTTCAAATGGAAAGTACTATTTTGTCAGTTGTAAATGCTTCGCTGCCTTGGGTGTGTTTAAATATATTCATTTTGTTCTATGCTATACAAAAAATATCATTTTGCATTAAAAACCTACATGCTGAAACCCCAGGTTTTCTATTAGATATTGTCATTGCTGTACTGCATATTACCTAGTAAAATAATAAAAAAATTCCATATCAAAATTCCAAAAAAAATCATTTGTCTTTTGGCCTACATAATACTAAGAGATGATGGTTTTTGATAAAAAATGTTTGGAAACTTTTGTAGTTTTACTGTATTTTGCTATACATATTTCAATACTGAGAGAATTTCCTATTCGGTTATCAGGAATTAGTTTGAATTTAGTATGCCAAAAGAAACAACTTTTTTAAAAAAAAATTGACTGGGCCTCAATCGATTACCTACATTATAGTAGAATGTTCTGTTTTGTTAGCATTTAAAATTAATTTCAGTTTTTTGACTTGTGCATGCAAGTTTCAAGTTATTTAAGCAATGTTAAAATTAGCTGCCAAATTTTTCTAGTACAAAAGCAACAAAAACATTAACTAAATTTAGGCATACACAGCAGTGTAAGAAGGCAGACTGTCTAATTTTTAAACATTTTGCATTTCTGATTAAAATATAATATTTCTTTATGATACCTATTACATGATGTAAAGATACCTATTACATGATGTAAAGATAACTAATACATGATGTAAAGATACCTAAAGCACATTCTGATTAGCTGTGGTGATGCATTTTAATTAACACAAATAAAGTGTGTCTGCTTACATCAATACAAAATTTACTGCTTTCACTTTTCTGCATTCACTTTTTTTGCTTTCTTTATAGCGACACAAAAACTAGTGAATTTCTTAGATTTCTAAAGAAATAAAAGAAAAATTTGCCGGTGGCACATTTTTCTCTAAGCACTTCTTTTGTGAACTAAGAATTTCATGTTAATTTTTTAAACTTTTTATGAATTATCAGAAGAGCTAGCACATGCTTGTACTAATTTTTTTGTTTAGAAAATGTTGATATTTTTCTACATAATTATTTGTGAGTTTATAAATAGTAAAATTATCTTTATACAATTATGTTGCTTTACACAGCTTTTTTTGTTTTCATTAAATATAAGTGTCAAACATTTTCTGCTGCCATTTACAAAACTGTTAAAAAGAGTCATTGAACACATGTATACCTAGTTCTACATACAGAATGGTTGACTCTCAGAACCAACTATAAAACTAAATTAGTAAGCATTGCATTTGTGGTGTCTGGGCAGTGCTCCACAAAAATGCAAATGCTAAACAGTATGTTAAAATTAATGAGCCTAATGACATATTTTAGTGTTATAATATTGCATAACTAAGTACTTATACATGAAGGTCTCATATATTAAAACAAACCACAAAATGGACAGTTATTCAAAATGAAGTGTCTCAGTGGCCAATAGACATACAGCTTTCAATAAAACTCAGTTTCAGTCTATAAATTTCTCAACAATCCAAATCATCTGAGATAAACCTTGCTTTATGAACAACCAAAAATTCTTTAAGTCACTGTTAGAGTTAGCAGTGACGGATAGGGGTCGGGGTAAGTACTATAATTTTATTTTTAGTATAATTATTTTCTATAATTTTGAGAATTTGTTGGACACACACAAACAAAAAACACTCCAATCCCTAACCATCTGTTCAGAAACAACACCACTTCATCAAGTTCATGCAGCAGCCACATGTGACTATAAGTGCATATTATTTTGAAATTTGCATAAAAATAATTTCCTTATCTGCAACAAGAAAGCCCTGGCAAATGCAGTGCTCGCAAAGAAGTTCTAGCTCAAAGAAGTGAATCTCCATTTATCAGACTCTCATCTTATTTTTAATCTCTAATTACCTATAGTAGACAGTAGAAGCAAAAACCAGAAATAGTTCATTAAGGTTTGGTGTTCTGTAATTTGGAAAATGACAATAAAAATAAAAAAGAACTTTTATTACATTGCAAGTCAAATTTTCAAATCCTGCACCGAAAATCTGTTCAATAACTTCTCACACAGGACCGAAAACTTGTTGGACCGATTTCTCGCTAACGCGAGTGCGCAGAAATAATCTTATGTTCTCTTTTGCTGATCTCAAACTAAAGCCATGTAGTTGTAAATACCTTAATAACCGAGTGCTATGTCTGTCCGTGGAAATGAGTACCTTGGGTCTTTCGCACAGACCTTGTTTTGCTCGGTCTGTACAGCGAAAGACTTAAGGTAAATATTATTTCCAGGGACAGACCTAGCACTCGGTTATTAAGATATTTGTAACAAACCGTGCTACGAAATTTCTTCAACTAAAAAGAATTAAGACCACTGCCACTGGCACTGGCGAAAATATTATAATTATCTAAGTTCGTGCAAACATCTACTTAGCGTTTACGTAGAATCGAAATCAAACTTATCCTCCACACTTAAACAAAATCTAAAATTTAAATTCAAAACAATGGTTTTTAAACGATGAAAAATGCTAAAAGCATTCAAAATAGCTTATCTTAAAATTTAAAATATTTTCAGTCGATACAAAAGCGAAAAAAATGATGTACTTGTATTGAATTGTGGAATTCGGCCAGAAGATTAGAAGTTTGGTACTCGCGTTTCATCTAGACTAAAATTTTAAGTTAGGCAAGAAAAATGTACATAGTTTCGGAAAGTTTTGTGCCTTGGTCATGTCACCCTCGTTCTTTGATAAAGCGGTAAACGTCTTGTGGCAAGCAACATTTAATTTAATAAATGCTGTATTCTATGCTGTCGTGTTAGAAATTGTATCTATTTCTAATATAAAATTATCTGACCTATTAAATGATGTTGGCCAAAGAAAAAATCCATCAACACTCTTAAACTTAGCAAAACCGCTCAGGTTGGATACAGCTTTGTTATTCATTAAATATAAAACGTAGATCCGTTATAATCGTGCCATTGTTAAAGTATTTTTATTGTTCACTTCACATGCATGTACTTCATGTTGCGAGCAAAGTCCACGAAATACAAGTTGGGCGAGTCGAAAACAAAACTAGACTACCTTACCTTTTCCGTCAAAGTGTCGTGTTCGATTGCATACAGTACGATGGGTAACACATCCTCACAACAGGCTTGGAAAATGTTTTTCACATCTCCTTCATTATTGGACGGAGAGCAAACAATCTCTGCACCAGCTTTGAGCAAGGGATGATTTAGCGCAACTTCTGCCACTGCAGTTGCCAGCGCTGGGTCGGCTTTTTCACTTCCTTTCAGTTCAAGATCTCCCCGCGGAACACACTCCCAAGCTTCTTCGTAGGCATTCAGCGCTGCTGCAAGCTCAAAACTTCCCGGAAGAACTAAGCTCACATTCGAAATCTTACCATACTTAATTCGAATCATCCGCCATGATGTTTGACAATCGAGTTCTTCGACTGATGGTAAAACTGGCTCTCCAAGCAGTTCGTTAATGATACAAACTTTAGCATAACAAGTCTGCCCGACTACAATTATGGTTGCCGGTTTCTCACAAACTCGAGAAAGAGATTGATAATCGTCTTCTGGCAGAAATGCACTGAGAACATCTTGGCTGAACTGACCCGACTGTTGAATCTCACGAAAATATCGGTTCGTGTCTTTTTTTATCTGCTTCAGAAGTTTCGTGTGTTCTTGAAACTTACCAATTTCGTACGGTAGATTTGCTGACATCTTAAAAATGTCTCAAATAGAAATGTTCTGCGGAGTCACTGCTAACATGGCACCAAAGTTGCCTCTTTCCAGGCGATTCCTCGTAATTACCACGAAGAAATTTAAAGAAACTGCGAGATGTGCGGTAAATACAGTTGAGCAATAAAGACACAGAAAAACAAGGTTTCACCTCTTAATTTGGTCATTATGACCATATTTGGAGAAAGACTCAATCCCTCCAACGGGATATATGTGCGCTGGCCATCGTGACAAATGACAGCGTGACTACAAGTTTGGTGATCATGTTTTTTCCAAGGAAACATTGAAAAACACGTTTAATTACCAGTGCAAATTTTCTTCCGGGGATAGTTGTTAATTTCTACCGGAAAACCTAAAAATATGAGTGTTTGCTGAATTTCATGAATAGATAAAACAGTTAAAAAAGCATTGAAACATGACCAAGACAAACAATATAGACAACAATGGCTCATGACGGGGGAGGTAAAACAATGGATCGTGCATGCAAGCTGTAGCACGAGCTTTGTAAGATAATAGTTATAGATCTTCAAATGCTGAACTGTGCCTCCATTCAAACAGATCTGCTTTAGTATTGAAGTTTGATCTGATTTGAGCCTCGAAGTTCATCCAACTATGAGCGCAGTCGATCAGTTCCGTAAAAAAATTGCGAGTCATTCGAGCACAGGACTGGGCAAGTTTTGACTGACGGCACCTCTAACAAAATTTTATTGATAACTCTAGTTTACAAAATGGTTTTGCATAGCTCTGAATAAAGGATAATTCCGGCAATTGATTAAATTTGCAGTACATTTTCGTTCTTAGAGAACTCGTCAAATTTGAACGGCAAAGAGACAAGAAAGCCTTTTACTTTCATAATGATTTATTAATTAAGTTTCTTCAATTCTGTTACCACACAGTTAATCTACAATGCCCGTCGTCCACTGCACTGATGTCAATTCTTTGGCTACGCCGGAGTTGTTAGACTGTGACATTTTGTTACTTGAATTCAACTTACATAATTATGTACTTTGTACAGGTCTGTGGAGGAGAAACATATTTTATGCGGGGAAGTGCTGGAATACCGGCTTAACTCTTTTTAAAAATTGAAAAATGCGGAGTATTCACTATTTGCCACATGGCGGTTTGTTGGCAGTTTTCTGGAAAACTAGATACTACATTACATTTTCGCAAACAGAAAACAACACAGAGCTAACTGAAGTTTCCGTCTTTTTCTATTTAAGTGGCGACATCCAAGAAGATTTCGGAAAACGATTTTTTCATCTTACACAGTATTCAACATCAGCGTGAGGGTAGCGACAGGGTAATTTGAAAACCGAGAGTTATTTTTTAGGATGGAAATTTTTATCACTTTGTACTTTTTAGGGTATTTTGGAGACGTTTTTCGACGGCCATCCCTACTCTTTAAACCCCGAAGAACTCCCCCCCCCCACGGAGCCGATAGCCAGACAAGACAGGCAAGAAGCTTTTCCAGATCCTTGCGCAATATGCAGTCTGTCTGGTTGACTGTTAGCTTCCACAGCAGACAGCTAAAGAGGTAACTTGAGCAGGGTACTTTGTGCAGTGGCGGAGCCTGGACTGCATTGAAGTTACTCAATCTACGTACCATACCAAAGTAGGATATTTTTACGCTAGACATATAACTCCATGTAACATGTAAAGAAAATACAGATTTGTTAATTTCGGCCTCAGTTGTGCAAACAACACCTTTTTTACGAGGTTTGGAGCTCTTCAGATATTCTCGTTGCGCAACAGCAATTTTAGATTTTCCATTCGCCAGGCAATTTCGGTATTAAATTGACATGTACATTGATGTAAAACCCCCGGAGGAAGG
>JAOBAT010094760.1:0-16923 GCA_026413305.1 Hydrozoanthus tunicans | reverse complement strand
CCCCCCCCCCCCCCCCCCCCCCCCCCCCCCCCCCCCCCCCCCCCCCCCCCCCCCCCCCCCCCCCCCCCCCAAACTCCCGCCTCCCGTACTCTTGTTTCTTCATGGCCCTATATTCCCTGCCTCCCCTCCCTTCTGACGTTTCTCCTGTATCCCGATTATGCTAAATAACACATCGCGATTATGCTAAATAACACATCGCAACTTCCCATCCTTTGATATCCCGTATCCCGCTCTTCTTCTACGGCTTCCTGTACCCCTTTTCCCGGTTTTCTGTCCCCTTCCCCCCTCCCCTGCAATAAACTAGACAAAATAAACACAACCCTGTCTATGACCCGCTGCTATCCCTCGTATATAACTTAACTGTATCTGTTACCTTGAAGAATCTTGAACAATGAACTTGGATTTTAAACTACATTCAGTGAGTTCTCAATCTTTCACCATGATTGATTAAATGTAAGATTTAATCTGCTTTCTTACTTACTTATCGCCTATCACCCTATAGGCCGTCAAAAGGGTTCCTCAATTTGTCTCTGTCCAAGGCTAGTCCTTCCAGCTGGCCCCATGTTTGATCCATCTTTTTTAACTTACTCCAAGGTCACATGGCCATGTGTTCCTCGGCCGGCCTTTTCCGCTGGGGATTCAAGTTGAGGGCTTGTCTTGGGATGTCAGTGTCTAGCTTTCACAAGGTGTGAACTATCCACCTCCAGCGACGTTTTGATATCAGCTCCCACCGGTTTATGTCTTGTGCTCTAATACTTGGAATTCGAGTTTGATTTGAATATTTTTCAAAAACTGGCATATTCATTACTTCAAAGATGTATGTATAGTTACCCTTTAAGCAAGTTTTCAAAAAAAAAAACTATCTAGAAAAGCTACTGTAGTTACAACCTATACTTAAAATGGTTAAATTTGAATTCTGCTGCTTCTTATTTTACCTTTTTGGTGTTCAGAAACTGCTTGGCGGTCGAGTACACTGGATGTTGTGTGGCTCTGCCCCTTTGTCACCTAAAGTGATGGCTTTTTCCCGCTGTGTGTTCGGGTGTACGGTAAGTACACATCATAGCATCATAGACTGCACACACGACCACATAGTTTAAAAGTATGTAAGTTGTCCACAAAGCGCGAAGTCTCTTTGCTCTCCTTAATGTACATGAGTATTTTATCTTTCTGTGCGATGGTTCGAAAGTGCATTTAAGGTAGTGCTTATTGTTTGTTCTCTTTCAGTAGCATTATAGATTTTCCTGTTCGTAATTCCAGATTTCGGAAGGCTATGGTCAAACGGAATGTACGGCTGCAGTGACGTTTACTCTGCCACAAGATCTGTCTACTGGTAAGTAGCTTTGAGGGGTATATTCTTATCATATCGAGATGCGTGTAAATATTCATGATTATCTACTGGTTAGTAGGTTTGAGGGGTATATTCTTATCATATCGAGATGCGTGTAAATATTCATGATTATCTACTGGTAAGTAGATTTGAGGGGTATATTCTTATCATATCGAGATGCGTGTAAATATTCATGATTATCTACTGGTAAGTAGCTTTGAGGGGTGTATTCTTATCATATCGAGATGCGTGTAAATATTCATGATTATCTACTGGTAAGTAGATTTGAGGGGTGTATTCTTATCATATCGAGATGCGTGTAAATATTCATGATTATCTACTGGTAAGTAGATTTGGGGGGTGTATTCTTATCATATCGAGATGCGTGTAAATACTCATGATTAGTATTTACAAACCTTAAATGGCGAAAGTTGATTGGTTCGCTATCTCGGGCAGTTGTTAATTATCCACTCGGGATAATGTTTGTGTCAAAATTGCGACGGAAAATTCCCATTTTACAACTATCACATGCATAGGATGAAATTTTGCAAATACAGATAGCTGAAATTCCAGAAAATACCAAAAAAGCAACAAAACATGCACTGCATGCTTATAAACTAAAAAGCACTTTAATATTCAAACAATTCAAACTAAAACAACAATGTTGATAACTTTTGAAACAAACAAATGGTGCTCTTTAAAATCACGGCGTCAAATCAATATTTATGTTTCGCTTCTTTATATAGATTGGTTTGCACAATAGAACTTCGAGTAAAAATTTCAAGACGTGAGTACAACTGTTCAAAATGAATAAATGTTTGAGAAAGTTTTACCTGTCTGCTCGCAAGCATGTATGGCGGTTGTTTTTACAGCAAAGTGAGTTTGGTGTCGATAAGATCCACCATTGACCACTTCTTAAGAGATGAGCCAATTGAGTTACATTACTTCAGCTAGTTAAGATGCAAAAAATCACCCTCTCAAGGTTCGTAGTTTGAGGCCACAAAAGAGTTGAAGGCATGATTTCTTTCATTGAACGATCGGCTGATCGATTTTTGAGCAGTACGTGACAACTTCACCGCTATTGTGACTTTCACTCACCAAATCTCTCAATTCTTACAGTCACAGACAAATTTCATCCAACAACCGACTGCAAGTCCAATGTCTCATTCAGTTTAAAGAAGTTTCCATTCAAGAAAATCTAATTATCGCGCTACTGCAACACAGCCTTTCCAGCAAGCACGTGGCACAATTTCGGGAGCTGTCATTTCAATTGATTTTGATCAGATTCAATTGTTGATCGACGTGATGATTCTTCATAGCAATTGTCATTCACTTTTCCCACGTTGTTTCGCCAGGAACTCTTTAAAAAAAGCTTCCTTTAGGCTGAGATTTTTTGTGTGAACTGTAAGTCGTTTGACCCTTTTGCATCAATTGATTTTCACGCATGAGTTCAGCTGCATGGAAGCGAGTCGCTAGTTGGCGCGTGTACAATTAAAACGATTGTAAGAAATTAAAAATCGAAATTCTTAAAAGTTGTTGAATTTTTCTTGAAATCACCTTGTTTGTATATACTGAAACAATTAATCTCTTCCGTCTTGGTGAATAGTGGCTTTTTGAATATTCACCTCGACTTCTGAGAATAATTGTTAGTTATCTACTGGTTAGTAGATTTGAGGGGGGGGGGGGGGTATTCTTATCAGATCGAGAGGCGTGTAAATATTCATGATTATCTACTGGTAGGTAGATTTAGGGGTATATCCAAAACATTGAGAGAGACGTATAAATACTTTTTTTGAAATTATATGGCCAGACAAAATCCTGCAATCTGATTGGCTATTAAGAGAGCAGAGTAATTTTGTAGCGACCGTTGGCAGTAAAAATTCTTTTTTTTGTTTTAACCGCTCTGCTATTTTTCCCGTTATATTATTTAATATGATGTCCTCCGAAAAATTTTATTGAATGAGTAGTTAACCTCATTCGCTCCATCTTTATTGCGAAAACAAAAAGACCTCAATCTTGTGATATCTTGGTTTGCGTAAAAACCTCGCTATCGTTTATGTTCATGATTGCTAAGCATGTTAAAGGTACTCCAATATTTTAGTAACCTTGATAAATACTTGTTTAACACATGTATTTTGTAGGTCATGTCGGCACTCCGATTCCTTGCAACCAAGTTAAACTTGTAGATGTTCCAGAAATGGAGTACTTTAGTTCAAAATCTCAGGGAGAGGTGAGCCTCATGAATGTAGATCCAGAAAATTTCAAAAAAATATACAGGATCTGTAAATAAGCGTTTTACTTACTTCAATAACATGTAACTTGTATGTAAATCATAATTTTCACACAAAATGTACATACATTACAACTTATTTGTAAATTACCTGTAAACGTGTAGAACTTGTAACACAAAAACTAACGAACATAAGATGGAATCCGTTACAGCTTCGACGTTTCGACGCCGTCAAGAGTGATTATAACAAAATCAAAATCCAACATTCCAATTAGAGTGTCCCAAGATAAATGTGTAGTTGATATAGATGAAGTCAAGCGGGGGGAATCAAAACCATCACTAGTTTTACTAACATTTGGTCGTCTATTTACTTAAATGTGGTCTCTGCAATTAAGATTATAATGATTATACACGCCGTTCCTTACAACAGAGATTCGAAGAACACTGTCCAATCAGACTCTATTAAAGCAAAGGTATTTAATTAACTTGTCAACAACACAATTTAATGTAATAGATTCCAACTTACGTGCATTCGTTTTTGTATTATACAAATTATAAGCGAAGCTTTGATCAAAATTTTTGGAACCTTACTTACGAATTCGAATTAGCTGCAAATATGAATTTGAATGGATCAACTGTAAAATGCGATTTACAAAACATCTAAAACAAATATTTTTTAAAGTTTATATTTGGTGGCATGCAAGTTAGTCATGGCAAAATGTAAGAAAAGCAAACTGAGAATATATGAACAATGGTGAGTACAATAACTGCTTGTTGAAATACACCTTGCTGGCTACCTGCACGCTGTCATCTTCAAAATTACAACGTGAAAAGCCTAGTTTTGGAGTTCTTACGACTACGGGAACAATAAACAGAAAGTTTTCTCGGTTTTCTTTTATCTTTATGCAGGGAGCTTTAATATATTAATCTAATAATTTATAATAATAATTATACAAATCGTCACTAGGACGTTGTGAAAGGTCCCCATTATATTCGCAGGTATGTGTCAAAGGAGCAAATGTCTTCAAAGGGTACTATAAGAACCCTGAAAAAACCGCCGAGGTTTTAGACGAGGATGGCTGGATTCACACAGGGGACATTGGAGAGTGGCTTCCGGTGAGTTCTAAAAAAGACTGCTAGGAAAAGAAAAATGTGAAGGCAGGATAAGATAGGGCAGGGTAGAGTTGAGTTAAAAAGGGAAACAGCTGAGTTAGAGTATTTAGTTAGGATATATATTTGGATAGGGTAGGAAATAGTACAGTAGGGAAGGCTATAAATTAGGATGAAAGACGGCAGTATTGGATAAGGGTAGGAAATAGTACAGTAGGGAAGGCTACAAGTTAGGAAAAAGACAGCAGTATTGGATACAAAAACAACAACAACTTGACAAGTACATTTTCAATTACATTCAACAACATCTTTTTTTACATTAAATCTTTGTACGCTTAAAACAAAACGGTAAACGTTTCAGTTTTCGAGCAGTCTTCCGTTCGGATAATGGAAGGGGTTAGTTTGTTGGGATGATGTGGGAGGAATGGATAGGATGGGATGGTGTAGACAGAATGGATAGGATAGGATGATGTAGACAGAATGGATAGGATGGAATGATGTAGACAGAATGAATAGGATAGGATGATGTAGACAGAATGGATAGGATGGAATGATGTAGACAGAATGAATAGGATGGGATGATGTATACAGAATGGATAGAATGGGATGACGTAGACAGAATGGATGGGGTAGTATAATTTATTCAGAATTGATTTGTTGGAGTGATGCAGACAGAATAAGTTTCGGTCGAACAGATTTGTTCATAGGGCTTGATTGGATAGAATTGAATATAGGATATATCAATTAGATAGATAGATTTAATAGGGTAGGGTAGGGTAGGGTAGGGTAAGAAAGATAGCACAGGATAAGGCAGGATGGGAATTGACAGGCCATGGGTAGAGCACGGTAGGATAAATAGTTGGCTCTGGTTGAACTGATAAAACAGAACATAATAAGGTAGCATACCGAAAAATTCCGATGATAAGCTAAAGGGCCTTTTCGTCAATTATTTTTTTTTAATACCTGTAGAATGGGGTGTTGAAAATCATTGATCGCAGAAAACATATTTTTAAGTTGGCTCAGGTTGGTATACATTTTTCCGTTCTGTTTTGTTAGCTTTATCTAGTGATGTTTTATCTAGTGGTATTTTATGTTAACTGGTAAGCTAGTGATATTAACTGGGTAGCTTGTGGTATTAACTGGTTAGCTAGTGATATTAACTGAAAGCTTTAACTAGAAGAGAGACAAAAGAAAAACTTTACCTTAAAATGTGACAGACACAAAACGTCCAAGCAAAATCCCACCGCTGCTAAATACTGTATAAATTTTACTCACATTTAAAATCGTGTTTTGAGAATACTATCTCGCTTTAAAGGGGGAATACATTGCACCAGAGAAAATTCAGAATGTTTATCTGAGAAGCAAATGGATCTCCCAGGCTTTTGTGACAGGCGACAGTCAAAAGGTCAGTATCCCCTCTCCCCCCCCCCAACCCCTTCGCTTTCCAACTTAAACATTAAACGGCAATGTAGAACCGTTAAGGGTAGCAACCTCTCCCCTCCTGCTGTCTACTCGGAAGTAAACAGATTTCCTGCTCTGCATGCTCACATTAGTAAACCTTTATTCATCCATTTCTTCACGTTTTCTTCAGTCGTTTGTTGTAGCGATCGTCGTCCCAGATTTTGATTTCCTAGTCCCGTGGGCAAAGAGCCAGGGTTTGGAAGTAACCGACAGTGACAACGACTTTGAGAAGCTGACTCAAAATGAGGTAAACAAGTTTTGTTTTGGTGTAACTGTAATAATTAACTGTAGTAATTGTTACTGTAATCGTTAAATTTTGTTTTCATTTGTTTTTTCTTGCGATATAGGCCCACTGGACAAATATTTTTTTTATGTTACTTCTACTACTACTACTACTACTACTACTACTACTACTACTATTATTATTATTATTATTATTATTATTATTATTATTATTACCTTTATCTATATATCGAAACCTACCCTGAAACACTACGAACAACGGAAAAAACGTGTTGCCACAGATGAGATTTGCTGTTCGGATACAATGACCCTTACACTACCTAGACATCATGCTGGCAGTTTATCATATATAAGTGCATGTAATAAGTTCTCATTATCTTTTTCTAAAAAATAATTAAAGCAATCGTACAATGAAAAGGCAGCCATTGATAATCTAATTATGTTTATGTGACCATCTAGGACATAAAGAAAATGATTCTAGAAGACATGATCCAAAAGGGCAAAGAAGGAAAACTTAACTCATTAGAGCAGGTTGGTTTCTGCTTTTTTCCTAAAATTTGTTTGGCAATGTTTTGGTGTTAGTAGTTGTGGAATTAATTGTGGGCTGCCATCGCAACAGGATTGAAAAATATATTATATTATACATTAGTAAAAACATACTAGTGGTCTATCATAAATGCTGCATTCTGATTGGCTACGCTATTCATAGGCTATTAGTAACAGCCTACGAGTAGCGATTGCGCGTTATCATATTTGTCCTAAACATTAAAAAATAAATTTTAGAGCTTTAAAAAAAGATTTTTTACGTCTGATTTTTGACCAACTAGTATGATTTTACTAAAACAACTATCCCTCTCGCCCTCATGGGCTAGTAGCCAAATAGCCCATGAGACCTGCGGCCTCATGGGCTATTAGTTTCTAGCCCATTCGGGCGAAAGGGATAATTGTTAAATATATCTAAAAATACTACAAGCTATGTGTTTATGTTAAAACTTCTAAAAATACAAAATATATATACTATGAAAAAATAACAAAACTACTACTACATGAAAAATGAAATTAAGAATTAGAATAGGACAAAGCTAATTGTTTATTAAGATATTTTTGGCGCATGGCATTCTTAAAACGTGACGCTTAGTATTATGAAAATGAGCATAATAACGTGTTTTGTTTTCTAGGTAAAGGCGATTCACTTGCATCCTGAACCATTTGGAATCGAGAATGGTCTTCTTACTCCAACTCTGAAGAGTAAGCGACCTGCCCTCCAGAAACTGTTTGAGGCCAGACTCGTTGAGCTGTACGAACAGGTTGAGAACAAGTCGGCGTAACTGACACAGCTCATTCCTTAACTCTTTTCCCTTTTAAAATCACTTCCAAAAGAGAAACGCACAAAATTTTCGCATCTGGAAGTATTTTGGATGGAAGTTTTGAACAAGTTGAGTTTGAGACTTATCGAAACTCGCATATTGTAGAATCACAACTATCAGGTCCATTTATTTACTTAAGAACTGCACAATTTATCCAAAACGCTTTTAAGGTTAACCGACTTCTGGTCGCAAGTCATGTTGTTTCTGTTTCACACAAAAAACAAAATTGATGATGGCGAAATTGAGCTTCACTTTTCGAAGAATAATAGTTTCGAACTCCAGTGAATGCAAATATATTTTTCATATTAATAACAAACAAACTTCACCTTTTTTAAGAAAAATTCTGGTCAATTGAGCTGACTGTATTAACAGAAAACTAGTCCGTCAGTGCAACCAGTAAGGATTCTTGACTGTGTGTAACGTATGTGTTTGTGCTTCTGGATGTGGTGTTGTGTTATGTTATTGTTGGGCTTCGGAGAAACAAGCTGTTACGAGCTACTTTAAAATTCAATTTTTGATCCAGAATCAAATTTATACGCACGGCAGGTAATAATGTGGTAGCTGAAACTAAACTAATAGAACACATGACAAAAAGAAATAGGAAAAATGTTTGAATCAGTTTCTTCGAGTTGTATATTTAGTTTGAGACGTAACGGAAACGGTTGCATAGCATTAGCTCTGGAGTATGTCTGTGTCGCCCTGATTAAGCACATCTAAAGCACCAGAGGATGACTTTTTGGAAGAGGGAATTAGTCACGTGTAAATTCTTCACTCTCTTCTTCCCTACCGCCCCCTCAACCCCCTACTTCCCTACCGCTTCCCGACAACTGCGGTTTCTTGAAACGAAGTAAAATTATGAGTGTTCAAAACAATAGTTTGTACTTTCATTCATCACACGAGGCATACAAAGTTCTTTTTAAAATCTCGAACAAAGTTTTCCTGATGGTTCGGCAAGGTTCCTTGTCTTTCCGTTGTCGTTTTCGCTCACATGACTGGCGGAGCAACAATAGGGAACTCGCGCCTTAATCGTGTCTTGTGTGCAATCCAGTGATGCGGTAAAACACTTCTCTTTTGCCTTCCTGTCAACGTAAACAGTAGGGTAAATAACCCAAGGAATGTTACTAAAATATCGAAATATGCAAAATGTATTATTATGGATTAAAATGAATTTATCCCTGAGGTTTGTTTGATTTCATCTACGAATTGTGAACATTTCAGGGAAAGTTGTTCATTGCTTTCTGTGTGACATGCACCAAACAAAAAGAGATCATAGACTGTGATTACCTGCTTTGTCCTCCCCTCCTGACCTGTCGTCCCCAGGCTCCTGGTCAACAAGTCCATCGGACTGTTCACCAGACCCCGAACCGGACCCAGAACCTGAACCTTTTCCTGGATCTAAAGGTACAAAATACAAAAGGAATCCCGGCCTCAGCAATTCGTTTGTGCAACAGAAATAAAGCTGCCTTGAAAGTGTTCTCAAAATAAAAGACATTATTTAATGTCGTTTTAGGTACGTTTTGTATGATTTGATTTGAATCTTCTGTTATGGTAATCAACTCAGTCACTTAACCGAAAGCAAAACTATTGTTATTATAGCATTTGCCGTTTTCAGTAGACTTATCATTTATGCAGTTTGTACTACAACAAAAACCAAAATGTTTTTTACTTAAAACGTAGAAGTGCACCGCCTCCGTGCCTCTCCTGTTTTCTTCCTACTGCTTGGCATATCTTGATATTACTACCTGCACAATATCGTTGTACATTGTAAAGACGCTTACCCTTGATGCATGAATAGCCTTGCTTTGAGTATCCAGCCAAACAGTTGCAGGTGTATTGAGTCGGCACGCACTGGCCTCCCTTGCCGCAACCAGTTTTACATGAAGAACCTGAAAAGTGGAGCATAGGGTCAACCATCCTCTTAAAGTGCCCATGGCACGTCAGTGGATAGGCCCTTCTAAGTGAGGAACAACGTCAGTGAAATTTTTCTGTCAAAATCTTGTATGGTATGATATGAACATTTAATGCTATCACTTGTTGGACTAATAATGGGTAGGTTTCAGGTTATTCAAAGTCACTATGTGTGCCTAATACAAAGTAGTCCTATTACTTACTCAGGTCTACATACAGGTTTGTCCTGTGCAGAGTGCTGCCGATGGCATTCGTGGCAATGCACTCGTAAACATCCTCGTCATCGGCACGGGGGTCAAATATCACCAGGGTCCCCTCCGTGGTGACATGAAAACGCCTCCCCTTGTAATCAAGCTTGTTTCCAACATCACTATTACCAATCACTTTGTTTCCTCTCTTCCAGGTGATTGTGGGTTGGGGAACTCCTTTAGCCTGGCAGTTAAACACAGCCGGCCGCAGAGGCTTTCTGATTTCTTGTAGCCTGGGTTGAACAACAATCCTTGGCCGCTCTATCAAACAGCATATAGAAATATCGTTTTGCTTAATACTGTCAACCTGTTGCTGCTACCCGTTTAAGTAAAATCCCATACAAGTATGGTTCAATTCTTGGTAGTTTTCATAACATCAAGACTGTTTTACTTTTGTAGCTTGGTTAATTATAAGTCAAACAATTACTATAACTATTATCATAAAATAAAGGAGATATAACGGGCGTTCCGATTGAACTGAGTGTATCTGCATACGTTATCGCGGGGATTTATCAGCTGTTTGCGTGGTTTATTTTATAAAAGAAATACAAAACTCTCCTGTTTTTTTGACAGAAGCCCTTGTGAGTTTTTAGTTCACTCAAGAAGTGCAAGAAAAACTTGCCTGCGGCTCGCTGTTCTCTCAGTGCTCACTTTTCTAGCCCTAAACAGAGCGCGCACTCGTTCTATATTTCAATAGTATCGCCATCATTGTCAATGTCATTAACTCTAACTACTGCTGTCATCGTCAAGGTGAAAGTTGCTGCCAGTTGCTTGGTTGTCACTTTCATTTTCCTTGTGCGCGCGCGTCGTTTCTTAATTCTCGTGTGCTGGCTGTACAGCCAGCTATGTCGGAGAAACAGTCCGACTTCTAGCAACGCGCGTTAATGAACATCAAGTTACGGATAGAGCATCAAACATTCATAAACATCTAGAGCGCAACGAAGCATGCTCGCAACTTTACTCGAAGCATTGTTTTGAAGTTTTGGATTCCGCCGCAACGGAATTTGCGCTAAGAATAAAAGAGGCTATCCATATCAAGCGTGTAAAACCTAGTCGAAACAACAAAGTCAAGCATGTAAATCTGAAGCTCTCTTTTAACACTTTTGTTAACTTTGTTCTCTATGTTAATTAGCACCCATATATCACTTACTCACGAATTTGTAAATTAGTTGCACTGACGATGGCAGTAAGCACTGCCGAAACATGTTGTCATAAAGAAAGTCGTTATTTTCATCACGTTTATCAGAGTTTTTGCTATACAGACCTTTTGGAAATATTAATTGCTCGAAGAGTCTAAACAAAAAGTTTAATAATCTGAAACTAATCATTTCATAGTAACTTAAAAAAAGTTATACAAATCAAAGCGATATTATGTGAAGAAAATACGAATGTTTATTGTAAAGATATGAGCGTTTTACTGTAAAACACACCACTCGTAGATTTCATACGAAACTACATCCGGGGTACGAGTGTCATTTCTTTTTTTTTTCCCGCTCATCGCGGCGCAAACAAACACGTTACGCCCTTTCGTGAAATCTCTTTTTCTACTCGAAGATAAACTTCATATTTTCACGCCACGGTGTAATATCCTGTATTTATTCCATAGATATGAGTGTTTTACTGAAAAGTACGCCACTCGTATATTTCATACGAAACTACATACGGGATACGTGTAACATATTTTCCATATCGGTGAAGATATCGCTGACGTCTTTTCTTTGTTTTCCTTTTTTCCGCTCGAATATAAACTTCATACGAGCTAGAGAATAACGCGTTACCTCCTATAGCCAATGTTGCTGTGCCGCCTACGAAGCCAGCCTCGTTCTGAGCCATGCATACGTAATCAGCCGCGTCACTGAAGGTTGTACCAATGATCTTCAGCGTACCAAGAGGCCCGGCTACATGGTACTCGTCGAGAACGAGCCTCGAGCCATTTTTCATCCATGTGAACACAGCTCCGGGATGAACCTTACAATGGAAGAGTGCATCGTTTCTTTTCTGAACTAGCAGCCTACTGGGCTGAACGACAACTTTCATTGGATCTGCGAGGGCGCAAATAAGTAAGCCACTGTTTAGTAAGCTCTTTGGTTAATCTCATTTATTCATTTATTTTCCAACGCAGCTAACCCCCCCTCCTCCCCTCCATAGGAATATTTCCAGCTGGGGCGGTCAGGCAAAATTAAAAGAAGTAGGACGAAAAAAAGTAAATAAAAAAATAAAAAAATAAAAAATAGAAATAGTTAAAAAACACCATAAGAATGAATAAATAAATAACAAAATAAAATAAAATGAATAAAAATAATAGTTAAGATGAAAAATAATAATAGTAAGTAAATATATTTACATAAATAACTAAATTAGGTTTATAATTTCGCAGGAACCCCCGAAAAGCATTCTTTCTTTTATGGTTAGCATTTTTATCTCTTGGTGAATTAGTTTTGGTTATAAGCTTTGTGGTTTATGAAATGTAAATTCCCACCCGGACTTGGCCTTGCAGTGTCTACCCACACTCGGCCTGCTCGTTCTCGTAGTGTTACTCTTACCAATGACTCCAATCTACAATTGTTCCGCATATAGCACAGATGAAATGAAGGGGAATCAGCTTGAATATTTCATAATTTGTTCGATGAGTTTTGAAGATTGGTGTTTTCAAAGAGAATTTTGAATTCGGTGATGTTCTGGGAAGTTTAAAAATTAATTTTGAAGTAAATAGCTTATGTAAATTCGCCAAACCGTTCTCAAACCAAAGCTGTACCAGTCCCTTGCCAGGAGGGACAGTTTGACGATTTTACTCAATATTCTTCTTATTCAAATATCTTTTTCCATTTCCTCACTCTCCAACAACATTTTTGGTGTACGTGTAAATATATACGTTAGGTAAACACATGCTGAATATTTTACCACATTTCAGGTCAGCTTCAGTGACGTTATTGAGTAAGGTGCCCCTAAGTTTAGCTGGTTGAGCACACGTCATCTTGACATCTCCTTTTCTAAGAAGCCATTTTCTCAACCACCGTGTGTTGCAGTCACAGTATAGGGGGTTAGATGGTTTTTCCCTGAGTTTTGGATTGGATGCCAGGAACGGCTCGGGGATATTCCATGTCCTAAAAGTTAACACAATCAAGATACTTAGTGACTAATGCTTTGAACTTTGAACTTTGATGATTACTTCCTTCTTTAGTTACATAACTAATAATTGAAGGTGCATAAAGTAATGATCTTGGAAGTGCTAGTGCAATAATATAAAAATAGTGTAGATAAAGTAGTGCAAATGTTATAATTGATATGTGTAGGTGCTAAACGTGGTATGTTAAGCAAGTTTAGTTCAGTCACACTATAAACGTTTCAAATAAAGAGGTGTCATACTCGTAGAACGTATGGCTGGGTAGACATAATTTTTAAATGTCTTAAGCGACGGAGCATTTATTATTTGCTCGGGGAGTCTGTTGCAAACTCGGATAGTACGGATGTAGAAGGAGTAGCTGAAGCCGATTGACCAGAAAACCGCTGTGAAGTTTGTATTGTAAGTTATTTAAATCGATAGAACAAGAGTATGTCCTTACTATGAATAGAACTAAATCCTTTCTCGAGCCTAAGTGGCTCATTAAAACTGCGCTTATCTCCAGTTTCCGTAGTGTTAAGCGGATTTGAGTCTTTGACTCCCCCCAGACAGGACACTAATCTATCGCAGGTTAGCTCCCAGCAGAACTGGTACTCATTATAAAGTAGCCAGCTGAGTCGACTGGAAAAAGTTAGGTAAAGTGTCTTGTTTAAGGACACAACAGAGTGATCTGACCGGGGCTCGAACTCGCGATCCTAAGATTACGAGTCGAACACGCTAACCGCTCGGCTACTGCACCGCCGACTCTGTAAATAGAAAGGTATTATAATCTATCCATCGAAGCTTAGTAACATCAACAACAAAACGCTTGCGAACCACAACGTCATGCCGTTAAACTATCTCTGTGTTTGTGTATGAATTGTTCTTGATTAACATGTCTGGGTGCGTTGAACTGATAATCAACAACAACAACAGTCGTCTCACCTTACGTATCATATTGTCTACAAGTGTTTGAAATAAATTATCTATGCATGTATCAAGGTGCTGACTACTCCGAATAACCAAAAAGGTAGCCTGAACACACGTACGTGTCGATTTAAACATGCTTAATTAAGGTAGCACAATAACAGTAACAATTTTATGAACAACAACCACAATAATAGTAATAATAATAATAATAATAATAATAATAATAATAATAATGATAACAATAATAATAATAATAATGATAACAATAATAATAATAATAGTTTTTTATTTCTTTTAACAGGAAAGAACGAAGAAGAAACGCAATATCTAATAACAAAAAGCCAGAAATGGATCATAGCAGCAAACGTTGAAATAGTAAGACCTTTTATTCCTATAAGAGATAGAATGAACTGAACAGTACATTGAAAGAAATAACCCAACTAAACATTCGTACTGATAAATTATATAGCATAGCCTAGGACTAGTCTTGTTATGCTATTTATCATGTAAAACCACAATATCAACAAGTGTCAGTAACAATAACAATGATGATGATAATAACAACAATAACAATAAAATGAATATAATAATAAAGTCAATGAGAGAAACAATACATACTTGTTCATAAAATCAGAAATAATAGAGTTTGAGAGAATATTTTTTGTCAAATGCTTACATTCGGTTGATGTTCAGCAGGTGATCAAAGGCGCCTTTGTGCACATAGGAGATCTTGTTAGAGTACAGCTGCCTAAGAGTAAAACCAGACAATCTATGATTAATATTTACCGGAAGCCACATGAGATCATGACTGTGCAAGGGAAATATCTGATATGGCAAAAGTAACGAGTTTTATTGAGTGCTGTCCAAAAGTATTTTTCAGGAGTGATCGATTGTTTATGTTAAAGATATTGATGAAATTCCTACATAAAACACAACTCTTAGAGAACCGGCCGCGTGCCATTGCGGGAAGCTCTCTTGTAATTATCTAATCCTGTTAGTAACCATGGCGACACTAATATTAATATTCTTTTACGTAAAAGACATGTGTGCTATGAAGATCTGATATTTTAGTAAAAGGAAAAATCCTGGTATTTCATCTTTATCTATTTAATGAAACTGCATGATATGTATCAACACGTTGCAGGATCGAACAGTAAATATAGGCAGGAACCGCTATACGATTTATTTAGGTGAGCGAGAAAAAAAGAAAAGTTTTATGAAGAGTCGAGAAGGTTATGAAGAAAGTAAATGGTATGCGATGTTGTCAAGGGAGGAAATAACGACGATGAAATTAACGAGATAAGGGGAAAAAAGAAAAATATTTTTGAAAATACGAGTTATGTATGCGAAGTTGTTAAGGGAAGAAACAACGACGGTGTCATAATCAAGATATACACCGAGATATTAAAGAAGATGAAGCATTTGATAACAAGCGTTATTTTATACAGACATATTTTTGTTTGAAGTTATTACAAAGAAGTGATTAAAACTTACAAGTCTCCGAGCATATGGAGTCCAAAAAGTGTCTTCCCGGTTAGTATTCCAATGCGGTTGTTTTCCATGTATCTGCATAGAAAATAACAACAATAATAAGAACAATGATAATAACATTGATGAACTTACTACTACTAATAATAATGAAAATAAATATAATAACAATGATAATAATAATTGTAATGTTTAGTATTTATAATAATAATAATAATGATAAAATGTTTTGGAGCTCAGTGTATGTCTGAGTATGTTTTGAAAGTGTTAGCCAAAAGCTCATTTTTTTCAACTTTTTTAAACAAGCAGATTCAAAAATCGTATCTTGACGAAGACGGCATGTGCAACTTGACCAGTCCAAAGAGATTGAAGCCTTTACATTTACCCACAATTCCTAGCGCGCAGACGTCAAAAATTGCCGTTAAAATGCAAACATAGAAACCTTAAACCTAAAATCGGCAGCATACACAGCGATTTTTTAATAGTAGAAGGAAGAGTTTCACCATCTTTGGCCTTCATTGAGCCTTTTTTAGCTCCGCAACGCATTGTAGTGAAATGTACAGTCGCCATCTAGCTTATGCAAAGCAAAAAGTTTGAGCTCTGTTCGTTCGCTCTCTAAGACCTTTTGTACTTACAGGGCGCGGAGGTTGCGAAGAGCCTTAAAAGAACCGTCCTCCGCATACTCGATCTCATTGGAACCCAAGTGACTGAAAATATAGTGAAAAGCAATCTGTGATTATTTAAGGGGCGGTACAGTTTTCGCATCACGAGCGTACATCATACGTACGCTTGGAGGGAGGGAGGGGAGGGAAGGGGTTGAAGATGTAAGTATACTAAACTAAACTAAACTAACTTTTATTATCGTCGTTACGCTGGGAGTGGTTGCCTATTCTCCCAGGCCAGTGGCTTTTGTTTAATCGCTCGACGGCACAGATCTCGGCGTGACAATCGATTTTGTGGAGGGAGGAAAACCGGAGAACCCGGAGAAAAACCCTCGGAGTCAGAAGAAGATCGACAAATCTTAGCCCACATGCGAAACCCACATCCGAATACTTTTTTCATTTTTCAAATACGGCGATATTTTCAAAAATGACGATGTCATTATTTCAAAAAAATAGTTTAAGCCAACAAATGAAAACGGATTCGGTTTCTGCTCGCAACGTGACATTTCCTTCGTCCCTCCTGGAGCCTGTGTTCAGTCTGAATAGGTAGAATTCGTCTTGGACAACATATCTAGGGAGCATGACGTCTATTCTAAGCTATATCTTAAAAACGTTTGTATCTTTTTCGTTCTTCAAAACAAACGAACAACTTTAGTGTGCTAAGAAAAAGTATTTATAATTATTTATACTCTTTGTTTGGACCAGCTCTGTGTGTGTTTTCAATCCTTTCTTCAAGCATGGAGATATCCGTAAAGTTCTACAAATTTCTGGGTTCTTAAACAATTACTGGCCTTCAAGATCGGGTGAGGGAGCTGAGCTAGGGTGGGGAATGGAGAGAGAGAGAAAGGG
>JAOBAT010094749.1:0-16926 GCA_026413305.1 Hydrozoanthus tunicans | reverse complement strand
GAAGCTTAACAGTTACATCAAGAAAATTAACTTCGGTATATGACCAATCAAATGTAAACTTGATTGTTTCATGAAAACTATTCATCATGTTTATATATATATATTTCAGGCACCTTAGGGAGGGAGGGAGTGGGGGGTTCTGTCATTGGCAGTGAAAGCTCACTTTAATTTTTTGTTAAACATTTATTTCCAAAAGTAATAATCCTTTATAATTACATGCAGCTAATTGAAGACACTTTCAAGTGACTTAAAAAAGTGTATAATAATTTAAATAGCATAATATGGTTCTGCTTTTGCTCATGGAATGTCAAATTACTATGTGCATGAGCAGGGCTTGGTATCAAAAGAGAAAAAGTACAGAAAAAAAGCCCATGGCAAAACTATTTTCAAATTAGCAATGAAGGAAATATCTACTTGTACTGATCATGAGAACAAAAAATTTAATTTGCCAAGGTCACATTCATAAGCTGATCAGGCCCTGTATGTGCGAGCAATAAATAATTAAAATATGATTAGTGTGTAAGCAAAGTTTGTTTTCTTTCTTAATTCTTTTAACACTAGTTTTGAAAACTCAATCCTTTCTTGATTAAGTCATTAGCTTTAATGTGGGCTTCCTCGATCTGTTTAAGCCAAGGACTGATTAACGATTTAACAAGTTTTTTTTGGTTCACTGTTTGCAGATACTCTTCACATCTGAGTGAAGCCAAAGATTTTGGAGTTAGGAAAGGCTTCATAAATGGCCTAGGTATTGGCTCTTTCCAAATAATTATCTTTGGCAGCTATGCTTTGTCATTTTGGTAAGTTTTAAGTATTTAGTTTGATCTTTCTTTTGTGTAGAAGTACTGTGTGTAACATGTATTAAGCCTTTCAAGTTTTTAGCAACTACACTTCTTTGGCAAAGTTGTTTCCTAAACAAAGAACATAACTTTCATAAATCCAGTTTTGCTTATTTAATAAGTTGTTAACTGTAGTTTGAACAACACACAAACTAACTGATCTCAACAAACCAAAAACGTCTCTGTTGTGTATATTTAAAGCATTATTTTTGGCACCATTTAATAAATAAGTAAAACTGCCAATGGCATTCATAGTTTTCATAACAATCGAGTAAGATTGTGCAAGCCATCCAAAACAGAAGAGACGATTTATACATATATTGAGTTTGGAACACAAAATGACTAACTTATGCTCATACCACTCTAGCTACACATTTTATTCATGAGTTTGGAAAACAAGAGATCATTAATTATGCATGCACCTCACTTGCACCACAAAACTAAAGCTAATTCAGCCTATATCCTATATTACTTATGCTCTTAGATATATCTACCCTTACCAAGAAGTGTTCTTACCTTTCTTTTGTAGGTATGGTTCAACCCTTGTTATTGACGGGGAAATAGATTCAGGCGACCTCCTAATTGTAAGATGAATTATTAATCAGGCTCATTTTTTACTCTTTTGTTTCAATTTGCTGTTTTCGGGCTACAAATAATAAAATACTTTACTGCTGTGCATAAGTTAACACTTTGTTTTATTTGAGTACGGAGAAGAAAGACATAAAATTTTCCAACTAATTGAACTATCTAAATTGCATTCTTTAAGTGACCAAATGAAACAAATAAAAATGTTTAGACAATTCTGTGGCATTCCGTTTAGTACTAGACTTAAAAGGATGCTTTGGGGTTTGCAAGTCGTGATTTGAAATCTCTGGTCGTTATACCTACACACATTTCTTCCTTGACTCCACTTTTAACCGTTGCCTGGTAAATTAAGTTCTTGGACAAACATTGCCCCTCGGGCAGTTGCACTTTCTTTCGTTCTCCTTTTTTGTGTTTTTTTCCAGCTTTTTCTTGTTGTTGGCCTCGATAACAGATTTCATTATGGGCATGGTACTGTAAGATGTTTTAACTGTTTTCCAATTGAATGTTTCGTGCAGCCTGTTAATATCCAGGGCTAAACACTATGATACGATAATTATAGTAGTTTTTTTGTTGTCATTGTTGTTTTTGTTCTTCTTCTTGTTCTTCTTGATAATATTATTGTTATTGTTACTACACAGGTCTTCTTTGCTGTGATGGTGGCTGCTACTCAATTGGGTCAAGCAGGGCCAAACCTGGAGGCAATTGCTAATGCTCGAGGAGCTGCGTACAAAGTGTTTCTTGTTATTGATAGGGTTAGTATGTTGGGATGATGGAGGATTATATACAAAAATATTGAAAGCGTAGTGATTGTGGGATCTGGCTCATGACGTAATTCCACCTCTGTAATGTTGCACTATTTGGAGAAAGCCAGTAAAAGGTCACAAAGCCCCCTCAGGTTAGAAAGAACTAAGCCTGTACTAAACCCTAGAAAAATCTTTTTGAGCCTAAATGTTAGCAGCAATAGACAGCTGTTTCGGCCTTATTTGGCGTCGTCAGCCAGGCATAGCTAACAAACAGGCTCAAATTTCCACTGAGTATATACCAAATTGTAAGCGTTGGGATTGTGTGGTGATATGGCTGATAACGTAAAATCTGAAGTGTTGCATATGTGTGCTGGTTAGGAGAAACAGCTTTCCACGTGCCAACACTAGCGTCCAAAAGTTTTGTAAGGGTTCAAACAGGCTTAGTTTCTTCTGACCTGTCAGGCAGGACCTAACTGCCCTTTTACTGGCTGTGTCCTTAGATTAAAACTCACAAAGAAATCTTTCTTCTTAGGTGTCTCCGATTGACCCAAGTTCTGATGTAGGCGAAAAGCCAGACTTGGTTGTTGGTGACATTACCTTCAAAGATGTCCATTTTGTTTATCCTTCAAGAGAGGAAGTGAAGGTACAAATTGTTATGTAAAAATTACTATTTTTGTCCATCAGCCATAATTGGAATTATGACCCTCGTTTCCAATACATATTCAATAATTGGATGCAATATACACTAGGTCTGTGGAAGTCTTCAAAATTTGAAGTTAAAATTGCGAAAGAGTTGAAGTACGTTGATCATTTTTA
The DNA here is from genome assembly GCA_026413305.1 of Hydrozoanthus tunicans. Classification (NCBI taxonomy): domain Eukaryota; kingdom Metazoa; phylum Cnidaria; class Anthozoa; order Zoantharia; family Hydrozoanthidae; genus Hydrozoanthus; species Hydrozoanthus tunicans. The sequence goes on along the minus strand of JAOBAT010094749.1, from coordinate 13,946 downwards.
CAACATTTAGATTCAACAGCTACGGGATAACAAGCAGTAGAAATCGAGGTCTGCCACCTAGGACCTAAGGCTTAACGGCCTTATCTGAAAAGACGCAAAGGTCTTTACCGTTTGCAGATGTTGAAGCACCTTCTCCTTAGTTATTTTAAGACCCCTGAGTGAAGGTCCGGCACCGGGAATCGAACCTGGGCCTCCCGCACGACAGGCTGGCGCCTTACCAACTGGGCTAACCAGGCGGCGGTAGAAGAGCACAGCTTAAAGTAAGGAAATTGGTCTTTGACTTAACGTTTGCTTTTATAAGTGGTACTGTTATCTTTTACATTTGAAGATGTGTAGTATATCAATGCCGTAACCCACCAATTTTTTTTATTTGGTGGGGGGGGGGGGGGAGGGGTAGTTGCAACTTGGCAGAATGGCCTGTCTTTGCACAAGCGCATTATGAAATTAATTCTTACGAATTTATGTATTTAATTTACAAGTAATCACAGTTTTTTCAGCTAAAAATAAGAAACTTACCTAATAATACCTTTCTTGTTCTTTAAAAATTTTTGGCTTTAAATATTATGATATGTTAAGTTCATGAATCCCAAGGAAGATGAGACCATAATTTCGACACATTGGTTTGATGATCGCAAAACCATCTCAGTCAGATTGCCATATTGCCGACAAAATTATCGTATTTCGCACAAGATCGTTTCAAATTCAATATGCTATGGTCAACACGCCAAGTTGAATCTTTATTTAATTTAAAGGATAAAGTTCAACACGCTGCAGTGGTTGTGTACCTCGGCAAGTGTCTAAGCTGTAAAGCAGACTACGACGGAGAAACAGAAATTTCGAAACAAGACAATCAGAACATGAAAATCCAAGTCACAACTCTGAGCTGGCCCATCACATTTCCCGAAACAAAAAACGTAGTTTTGAATGGAAGATTTTAAACGGTGCTAAACAATGGAACTTACGTTAAGTCGAAGAATCTATTTACATTGCAAATTTAAAACCAAGTTTAAACAAACAGATAAAATCTTTGGAACTACGTTTATTCCCAAGAGGAATTACTTAATAGCTTTTGTCAAGATATGTATTTGAATGTAATCTCTTGAACCACAGTTCTTTAAACCTGATGATGGTCAAGTCAACCGAAAACGTTTGCTATTTTAACATATCTTATAACATTTATATCCAAAAATTTTTTTTAAAAATATTTTACATTGAGAATTCAGTTTTAAATACCTTTTTTCTCTAACTTTATTTGTGAGTAGCTAGGGTACTGGATATTAATGGGTCTTTTGTCTTTGTACCTTTAAAGGTGTTAACAGGTCTTAACCTTAGTGTGGACAGTGGGCAGACAGTCGCTCTGGTTGGTGAGAGTGGGTGTGGCAAGAGTACAGTGGTCAAGCTCATTCAGCGATTCTACGATGCTCAGGACGGCCAAGTGAGTTTGACTGTTAACTCTTGTCTTGCTAAAAAGGGTTTCGACAAAAATTTAAAATGTTCTAACTTCAAAACCACTCCTTGAAAACCTACCAAGTGACCATTCATTTTCTTTGTCTTTACGAGTAGATCCTGAAAATGGCAATGGCTTCAAGGAACTCTGAAGTTTGCACTTTGTTTACTTTAAGACAGGATAAGGGTTAAAAGACTTTCCTTTATATGTATCGGTCTCAGTCGAGAAGTAGTCCTAGCTTCCAGGGGTTGTTTTCACCTTTATCCTGGACGACCCTGAGAAAACCCAAATTAAGCCTTTTTCTTTGTAATATCCTTAACTACATTCTTGATTTATGTTAGGCGGAAATTTATTTGTATGTTATATAGAATAACAGTTAGGGAATTGAGTACTTGGAGGAACAGAAGCAAGCAACAGAGATTGAGCGAAAATATGATTCTACCAGGAGTCAAGTCTGGGTCTCATTACATGCAGTACTCAGTTCTTAATTTGTTTCAAAAACTGCTGTGAACCGTTTTTGTAACTTAAATAGATTAACGATCAATTAGGCATTGAGGCTACCAGTTGTGTATTTAAGTTCAATTCGTAACTCTACGTACAGACAGACAGACAGACAGACAGATAGGTGGGTGGATTGACGGACGTACGAACGGAAAGATAAAAAACTGAGTTTTTGTTATGATAACAGAGTAAACAGTCTAATTGAGGTGTGAATGACTGCAAATTAATTCGAGAAAAGAAAAACTCACCTTAAAATACTTTTCTTAATTTACTTCACGTGCTAGATTCTTCTTGATGGACGTGATATCAAATCACTGAACGTTGCCTGGTTGCGACATCATATCGGTATTGTCAGTCAAGAACCGGTTTTGTTTGCCACGACTATTGCTGAAAATATTCGCTATGGACAGGAAGGAATTAGCCAAGAGGAAATTGAGAAGGCAACCCGAATGGCAAATGCTCATGATTTCATTTCTAAACTTCCCGAGGTAAGTCATTATCTTTCCTCTTAACAAACGTTTGCTGCGAATCGCGTGTGTGTTAAATTTAATCTCAGATGCCTCCAGTTTTTTCATAGGAAACCTCCACCCTTTTATGTTTAATAACATCAGTTTGGGATTCTAAAGATGCACTTTCTGAAACGATTCAAAATATTCTGCAGAAATGAGTAAAGAAGGTACTAGTCAATCCGATGGAGGCCGCCATCTTGCAATGATGTCTTAAGTCACAACGTGAAACTGCAGTTTGTTATCGAAGAAATAAAAGCTTTTTGTTGAATTGATTAAAACGAAATCGTTTTTTGTTCACTGGGTAGCTGAACAATAAATGCAGTTAAACAACGAGATAGTCCGAACAAGGCAACTGAGTTGATTCTTTTGAAATTCTTACGTTGTGACATCAGACGTCAGAGCAACGTGGCAACCTCCGTAGGATTGGATAGTGCTTTCTCTACTCATTTTTGTAGCTCCTGTTCATGCGCGACAATAGCTACAATGCTATCGTTATGACGGATAGAGTCGATTTTAGGTTGGTACGCCGTGTAAGACCGCACAAGTTTTTCCAAGATTTTCTCCCACTGTAACTTGTAACCACAAGACTTAGTCGCACAAGGACTCCCGAGAATTTTTCTCACTGCTTGATGAGAAAACAATGCCTCATGTGTTGATGTTATTGTTAGCCGCATCTACGGCTGCAGTTACACAAGGAGTTATCTCTTGATGAGAAAACAACTCCTCATGTTATTGTTAGCCGCATCTGAGCTCGCTAAGAAAAATCCATTGAAAATAAAATTTCGAAAAGATATTGTCGAGTCGTACAAACCTATTGTTTGGGCCAAGCACCAAACAATTTCCATGTTGCAGAATGTCAGTCATTTGTCGAATAGCCACTTATCTTGAACAATAGGGCTAGTCATTCAATGTACTAATCTTATGTAATCCGTAACTAAACAGTAAGTGGTATGGGCGCGTAGTCCTTACGACAACCTTTTCTAAAATAACTGTACATACTAAACAACACCGTATTCACATACCTATGGAAACAAGAACGCAGTAGCTACACGCACGCATTGTGGGCCTGTTTTTGGAGAATACTAATAAATGAATCGTTTTAGAAGTTACAATTTACTACATTTTGGAATCCTAAACTTAAAGATTTTAAACTCATAAGAAAATAGTTTTGGGAGTGCATGTTCCCTTTAAGACTAGCACATTTGAACGTGTTACCGTCTTCCCGTGCACAATAGTAAGTAGTTAGTTTAGTTTATTGCTCCTCTCAGGACGCATTTCTGCCTTAAAATTGTATCTCAAAATTGTATCTCAAAATAAACTGAGGTTTAAGGTCATCACTTGAAAGCTAATTTTTTTCCTAATAAGGATCAGTAGTGGTTATCTCGTTAAGAGGTTGATATTTAGCAAACTTAAGTTAAGAGTTGAGTGAGCCAGATTGAGTTGAAATCCTTCACCTCTCAGCCGTGTGTAAAAACCCTTTATTTATTGTTGTTACGTTGGGAGTGGTTGCTCATTCTCCCAAGCCATTGGCTTTTGTTTAATCGCTCGACGGCACGAAAGTGGCGTAAAAGTCGATTTTGTGGAGGGAGGAAAACCGGAGAACCCAGACAAAAACCCTCGGAGTCAGAAGAAGATCGACAAATCTTAGCCCACATGCAAACCCAAGATTCGATTCCGGGTCCACAGAAGTGGGAGGCACGAGCGCTAACCTCTCGGCCATTCTGACTTCCCTGTGTAAAAAAGCCTTCTGGCTATTGTCTTGTGAGTGACAGAAGTTTGGTTTTCATGCTACTCTGAACAGCTTTTTCTTAGATATGGTAGGTTATTGAAGAAGTGAACAGTACTGTTGATAGAAAATGAATTAGTGAATGCTTTTTTCTGAACGAAATTAAATACGTTCAAACCAAAACATTGGTAGTTATTTGAAAATCTTCGCCATCTTTAATTCTTAGGGTGCTGCTGGCTTTTTGAGCATCAACCCTTGGACAGAGCAAGTACTAGCAAAATTTGAAACTATCAACTTTTGAACCGGTTGATTTACATAGTTTTTGTAACTTTAATTGCCAACAATTTCTACTTTCCTGGCAAAAACACTGTTAAACCTTATTTCTTGCCCCTTTAACAGGTTTTTTTTTACATTTAAAGTGTCAATACTGAAGAATCTGTTCCCAGCGCTGCCTACTGTAGTAAAAGCATGATTATGTTTTCGTTGTCCCCTATCAACAGTTGGTTGTAGAAACCGATTGAAAAACTAATGCTATTTTAACAAATTTTTGATGTCTAGGGTTACGAAACTTTGGTTGGTGAACGAGGAGCTCAATTGAGTGGGGGTCAGAAGCAGCGCATAGCAATCGCCCGCGCCCTTGTTCGAGATCCCAAGATTCTTCTCTTGGACGAAGCAACATCAGCCCTGGATACAGAGAGCGAGTCAGTGGTACAGGCAGCCCTGGATAAGGTTAGTCAACTAACAGGACTGCAGACAACCATTATTAGATAACTCTAGACACAGGGAATCTGTAAGATCCACAGGGAATTTCTTCTGTTTAAGTCATTTTATGGATTGAGTTGTCTATCTGATGAATATGTAGTTTACATCATGCCAAGGTAATTTCGAGCGAAAGCATAAAATACATAGTGATCGCAGTTAGACAGATTTGTTTATGACAACTAAATTTGTCGACTCGTAGTTGACGTTTCTGTTTCAGTAGAATTAAACTAGGCATATAAAACTAAGTGTTAAAAGGTAAGAAGATCACATTCTTTACGAGTGAAGTACATGGGTGAGTTCACCGTAAAACCTAGGTGAGTTCAACTGAGTGAGCCTGGACGAAATCGCTCATAGGCATTATCATCTGTTACTGGGGAGAGGGGAAGGGATAATATAGTATGTAGTCTGTTATGTGTATATGGAAGGGGGTGGGAGAAAACAGGCGCGGATTTAGGATACAGTTAGCTAAAGTTGGATACGCTGGGGGAGAAAACTAAGTTTTTTTTATGAAGTACAGTTATTTCGAGCCTTGAATATGGATTAGTAGGAGGGGAAGGTTATTCAAATGAAGAAATTTAGTGACAGATTGGAGACGGGGGTAGAATTTGCACCAGTGTTTTTGAAAAGGATCTTGAGTAAAGTTGAAATATGATTGGAGCTATTTTGTGAAGGTTTATAAAAACCTATAAGATAAGTGGCAGTGGTATTTGAAATATTTTAGATATTTTGGAACGTTTTTGCTTTTTGAAGGCTAGAGAAGGACGCACGACCATTGTCATAGCTCATCGCCTGTCAACTGTTAGAAACGCTGACAAGATTGCTGCCGTTCAAGACGGGGTTATTAAAGAGATTGGTACTCATTCTGAACTCATGCAGACAGAGGGTGTCTACCGCCAACTGGTCACATTGCAGGTAGCGCTATAATAATAATCATAATCATAATCGTAATCGTAATCGTAGTCATAGTCATAATCATAATCATAATCATAATCATAATCATAATCATAATTATAATCATAATAATAATATCTAGGGAGCTAATCGCCCTTACTTGCAGTCATGGACTGAATTACGAAGGACGCAGCTCAACGAGGTCGGACTGAAAGCATGTTAAGGCGCATATTGCTGCCGCTATACGGCCCATGCATGACCTCGGAGCACAGCTCCACAGCCAGATAGGATTAGCTGGTTGTCGATTTTGTTGAGGGAGGAAAACCGGAGAGCCCGGAGAAAAACCCTCGGAGTCAGATTGAGATCGACAAATCTCTGCCCACATGCGAAAACCAGGACTCTATCCCGGGTCCACAGTGGTGGGAGGCACGAGCGCTAACCGCTCGACCATCCTGACTCCCCCAAAAAATTCAAAACTAATACGGTCACTAAAAACCATTTTAACAAGTTTTTAAGTGCTTCTGAAGTGAAATCTTCAAATTAGTTCAAAATATCTAACATTAAAGTTTGACCCATGTAACTTCCCCTTAGACACCTGTTATCGCTTTTGAAAATAAATCTCACGGAGAATTTGCCTATCTTAGTGCCAAAGAACCGAAAAGGTTTTAAACTTATTAGACATGGGTTGTGTCACATGATTTGAAAGGCGCGAGATCGTTCTCTCTTTCCCGGTGAAATTCATATGATCATGGCGAGGTTTGCGTGGCTATAGCCCACTGTTTGAGCAAAAAACCCACGTTATAGGAGGCAGCGTGGCTCAGTGGTTAGGGTGCCGGATTTGCATGCGGTTGTCCCCGGTTCAATTCCCACTCTGACTGCTGACAGGATTTGGCTTCGGTGATCCCAGAGTCAAATCCACCACGCTTGTAAATAGCCAACTGGTCTGCCTCCAATCAGTTGGGATTCTTAACTGTGGTCATGTTTGTTTGAAACGTTTTAACTATGACACTGAAAAGTCCTTGGGGGAGTTGTCATTACGTAATTTATTATTATTATTATTATTATTATTATTATTATTATTATTATTATTATTATATGGGTTTATGCAACGTCATAAATCGTGGTCCTATTAGTTTTGAATTTTATCCGCAATGAATGCACTACTTTGAAAGATTATTTCATGGCCAGGTGGGTACTACTATCCTTTTACGGTCGAATAGAAGTGTTGGAAAAACCCTTAGAACTAAAAAAAATACCAATGACAAGAATAGCTTCTGTAAGACCTTATGTGTTAACAACAGCAGCAGCAACAACAAAACTTTAAGATACGGTTATACGAGCAACAAAATCCTGCAACTTGTCTCTCAACATTACTTCGAAACAAGTTGAAAAGCGATGCTGAGCGTTTTCCCATTCACGTTCTCACGTTCAAACTTGTCACGCAGCAAAATAAGCTGTTGCCGTTGTGTGGATCCCGACTTCTGATTGGCTTGCTGACGACATCTTGCTACAAGACAAGTTGTTCTGTAGTAATAATACGCGCAGCATCTACAATTTTTGTTGCCAAATGCAGAACGACCTACTTTCTGTAACGAACCTATCAGTAAACTTGCAAAAGGTTAACATTTCTGGGAGAAAAGTTTGTATGCCGGTGAAAGAAGGTGCCGCATCACTTTTCGACATGTTTCATAGCAGTGTTGCGAGACGAGCTGGACAACTTTGTTCCTCCAAACCGTACCTTTATTGCTCTTTATGTTGAACAGAAATAAGATAAATTATTAGCAGGATATTGTTTGTGATTATTAAGAGCACGGCTTTCTAGTTATAGCAAAAGCTAATCAAGGTTAAAGACTGAGCCTGTCGAAAATAATTTTCTCTGTTGTCTTTGTTATAAATATGCGTTCAACTCTCAACGACAATAAAAAATGGCGGACAAACAATCTGAACAGGAAAAGAAAACAAACTGTGGGCTATACTTTGATATATGTTAAAAGATATTGATAAAAAATACTTTAGTTGTTCTGGAAGCATTTGTGACTCTTTGATTTTAGCTCTCAGATCCCAAATTATTGGTTCTTGCAAAAGGAAGATAGTATAGTTGATTTTTTTGCCAGTTTGTTGAGCATTTTGTTGATGAATTTGAATTATGCTCAAGACCATTAATAAGATTCATGTGAAAAGCTGAAGCTTTCCAATTATTTTTGTGTTATTTCTTTTTGTATTGTAAAAAGAATTAAATTGTATATTGTTGATCCAGTGGCTGTTAGTGATGGAAATGTTTTGTTTCAGACCTTTGAAGAGGAGGCAGTAGAGGAAGGAGACGAAAACGAAGCAGATGATATTCCAGAAAAAGGTAACGTTATTTTACCATACAATGCTCTGTGCAACTGAGGTCAAGAAAAAAATTGGCTAGGGTCCCTGCCCGACCATTGAAAATCGGGCTGACCTAATTTTTTATTTTAATAGTTTTTAAAAAAATGTGAAATTTCGGAAGTTTGTGAAAAGAGCATTTATCGTATTTTTTAAATCTAACAGTTTTTTTGCATTTGATTGACACTTTTCATAAACTTATGTTCTAATATACATTTATTTTTATATATGATAGGGCGCGTTCGACCCCTAGGATACTACAACAATAAATGGGAGTACAAATTGTCGTATTGGTCCAATAATGTTCAAACAACCAAAAATTAAAAAACATCCCTCAAGACCATGACACATTTGAAAAAATGATGTTATTTAATGTTTTTTTTACTTGGCCTAAGACCAAGTGATTGTATCTTGTATCTCAATTCCATTTTACTAGTGTGGATAAGCTCTGAGATTCTATCATTTAGGAAAACCTTTCAACAACATGCGTGTAGTCCACTTCTGCTAAGTAATAGTGTTGAACAAGTTGCTTTTTTCTGCGAAGGCAACCGGCATGGAGTTGTTGCTAAGCACTTGTAAACTTGTGCATAAACTTTGCAGTCTTGACAAACGGGCAAGAGATTGTTGATTGATTAGTATGGAATCAAAAAGTGACTCCTCTAACAAAATTGTGCTAACTGTTTTTGCTATGTGGTAAAACAGATGTGCTTTGAATACTTCTTTGATATACGTTTTGAATCTTATAATAAGCATTTTTATTAGAGTAATAACCTTGAAGTGTTCTAGATTGAAATAACTAGAGTGCAATCTTAAAAGGCATTACGACTTTCGTTTAACATTCATGTAATCGCGAAATGTTTTCGATCTTTCTTTCGTCTTTGTTGGGAAAGATAATTCACACATGCATTCGTGCAGATCTTGACCACTCACCATACAGACACCGTGGACTGCGTTTCAAAATGGGAGACATTTAGAACTGTAGTGATTGGTTCCATCACGCCAACGTAATCTAGTGTCGAAACAGCTGACATCGCTAACTTTTGTGTAAATGCTGACCTTTTTTAATGTTCTTGAAAAACATAGTGCATGGGATACAGGTTGAAGACAACCAGAAGGTTCTTTAGTAATGGGTTCAATCGTTCTTACATATTCTTTGTCAACCAGTTACCTCTTCCACGCTGATGCAAATCCTAACCGCTGACAACTATTGCTAAAACATAATTCATAGAATACATGAAGAAGGGAACCAGAAAGTTCTTCAGTAATGGTTCTATCGTTGTTTTTTGTCAAAGGGTTTAAGACTTCTCACGCAAGTACAAATCCTAATAGCTGTCACTGTACTTGACAAGCATAATGCATGGAAGACATGATGAAGAAAATCAGAAGACTTTTTACTAATGGATTCAATCTTTCTCTACACATTCCTTGTCAAAAGTTAACATTTCTAACAGCTGATCGTTCATCAACTTTAATCTGCATGGAATACCAGCGAGGGGTTCTGCAGTGCTGCATCGTCATAGCTCCGATCACACGTACGTGTTAATCGTCCGTTCCTTCCAACAGTTATCTGCACCGTCTGGCACTGGTAACAGATCATTAGAAGAGTGGCAACATCTCCTCTAACAAAATGTTGCAGCACCACAGAGCCCTTGATCGCAACCACTTTGTTGTTTATTTTAAACTAAGGTGACGTAGTTGAGAATAGTACTACCGTTTGACCCGTTACAGGAAGCAGTGTGCGATGGACCTATCACGGTGAAGACTTCTTGAAAAGGAGGAAACATGATGATCGCTCGTGGGCGGAGAGTACAGGTTAAGTTGATATGAGGCCAATATGGGCGTGCTTCAAGTTACTGTAGATGAGGCGAGTTGACAAGGAGCAGCCAGACAACATCCTTTTTTTTTTTCAGGGCAACCAGATTTGATGCTCGTCTGTAGGACAATATTTGGTGTGAAAATAAATGATCCGGCAGACAGCTAAATTTCTTGAGACTCACTCTAGATTTAGATGTTTACTTATGAATACTTGTTCTTGCCAAATGTAAGAAAATGGAAAACCTTTTTGGAAAGTTATTTCTACCTAACGCCCTCGATTATACCAAATTACTCTAAGTGCATCAGAATTTCCAGTTTTGTTCTCGATATTTGTGCTTATAGTTACTCCAATATTCGAGATGTCCACGTCTTAGACCCTTGATCACCACTTAAAATACTACAACGTGTATTTAAAAACCTGTCAGATGAAAATTCTGTGGTTTTCACTTTTTAAAATCCTTTCTTGAGCCTAGTGGCCCATTGACCGACGTGTATCTCCGGTTTCCGTAGTGTTAAGCGGATAAGAGTCTTTGGTTTCACCATGTCAGGACATCAGTTAATCGCAGGTTAACCCCAAGAAGAGCTGGCACTCATTTACACAGCTGAGTTCACTGGAACAAATCGGGAAAAGTGTCTTGCTCAGCGACATAACAAGATGATCTGATCGGGGCTTAAACTTGGTATCCTAGGATTACGAGTCGAAAACGTTAAGCGCTCGGCCATTGCGCCGCCGACTGTATTTAATTAAGGTGTATTTGACCCTCGATTACGAGTCGAACATCATTGCGTCACCGACGCCGTATTTTTAAGGTGACTTAAAAACGATCAGGTTTCGGTTAGAACCATTTTCAATGCTTCTTGATTCTTTTTGGTCTGAAAAAACACACTGAACTGACTGTGCATAAAGCGTTAGTACAACTAATCGTCTGTAACGTTAGCTGACATAAAGGACCTGAGTTGGTCTGGTACCGAAATAATTGCATGAAAACGAGACCTGGAAAATGTTGAGCCTGTTATATGGTCAGTTATTGGTAATACCAAGGATTCAACATTTCCTGGCTTTTTTTGACAAAAGATTCTATTTGACTGTGAACCTTTCTGCAACAGATCACGGACGAAGTCCTCTTTCAGTGCAGACGTAAACTAGAAATTACTTGTTTTTATGGATATTGTTCCTTTTCAGTAAAATTTTTGGCACTGTTGCTTTGGTTAAGGAACAAACTCTAGTGCTGTTCTTTAAAAGGTCTGCTCCTGCTTATTTCAAAAACTTGATAAATGAAGGAAAGCAAGCTTTTACATCTCTGTAAAACCTTGCTTTTGGTGGCGGCAGTCCTGCGTCCGTGAGTTTTACGTTTGTTTCGCCACCGTATTCGGGAACTTTCATAATGATATCGCTTTGGATTGAATAACACTTATTTATCGATAGCGAGGTCTTTACTGGAAAATAGATAGATGACTTGAAGCACAGACCAAGCGTAGCGAGACTCATACCAAAAGACCGAGGTCTGGATTTCCCTGTAAAGAATGAGCAAATAAATCCGACAACAATTAAGAGTTTGTGTGAATTTAGAACTTGAGCCATACGTGTATACGTTGATAATCTTGCGGTTCTCCACCATTAGAGTTATGCTTAACGTCAAGAGTAACTGACACTTCAAAAATACCTTTTCTCATTATACAGAAGCGACTGCTGCTATTCAATTCATGAGAAGTTTGTCCAGCCATTCTAGTGACGACGAACATGGGCATTCAGCATTGGACAGGAAAGTTTCTCAGCGAGCTTCCCAGAGGCTCTCCGCGCACAAACGAAGGCCAGGATCTGCATTTGACAGGCAAAAGGTATATTTTGCTTAGGTACTAGCCATCTAAAGATTGTCATTTTAGAAATTAAACATCGAAAGCACAAATTCTTCTACTGGTTTCGTTTTTCGTAACGTTTTCTTAAAAAGATTCCTTTGGATCTTCCAAGGGTGAATTTTTTGTAATTTAGTTCCACAAGTGGTGTTGCTCTTTGCATGGATTTTTGAAAACCATTAATCGTATATCTCAAATGGGCAATCTTTTAGCCAAGGACTTATTCCCCCAATATACTACTAGCTGGCAAGGTAGAAGGGGGGGTTGTGTCTGTATCCCTCAGTTCAGTTCTGCTACGCCTTTTTTTCTGTGAAAGGAAACAAAAGGTAGTGAACTGGTGCATTTTGTATTTTTCTTGTAGCTTTTGAAACCAGGCTTTCATTAACAAACATTTTATGCTTCCAGAAAAATAAACTAAAACAAACAACTGAACTTTTGTTATTGATTGATAAAGCATAAAAAACAAAATGGGCTTCGTCGTGTAATACACTTCTATCTAATTTTTCTCAACACTTGTTACGATTTATCTATCAAGATCGCTAGAAAATTATTTGGTGGTGTATAAATAGAATCTGTTTTTAAATTAGAAGCAGGATGAATCTGCACTCCATGGATGTCAAACGTTTTTCTCTTTTTGCTGTATAAGTATTGGTTCGTGGTATCCTTGCTGATGCCGTTGATCAGCAAACTTGATTTAATCCCTTCTTCCAGATTGATTTTAATACTATGACGTTTTGGCAATGGTCTTTGTTATTATCACGAATACGAAAGTGAATGTTTTCACTCAACCGGATTGGATTGTAGTCAAACATTTTTAGAACCAGATTCTGGAAATTTGAATCTTCTTACTAAACAAACGAAAACTCAGCAGTTTACTGTCACCAAGGACCCGGGACAAGTGTTGGATTCGGAGGGCAGCCAAGTTCCTTGATAGAGAACGAGGTTGGTGAAGGAGGGATGGGAGGGAGGGGGGGGGGGGGTAAAGGAAGAGGTATGGGAAAGGGTGGAGGACCCAACCCTGAATAGAAAGGGGGTACTTCAGTTCTTGACGTCACCGCCAAACTTCGGACCAGGCCCTCTCTTCTTTTCCTCGACGTTTGTCACGTTCACTGCGGCGTGACCATCACTGGTGAAGACTGAAACTGGCGAAGACTGAAAGTTTCAGTCGATACGTTTGTCTAGTTACAAGATTCAAATCTCCAGAAATTGAATATTATTTTTATTATGACGTTGACGATGATGATGTTGATGATGATAATGATTATGAACATCAATGATCCTTGTTATCACTAAACAGCGCAATTTTAGTAGGTAGAACTGAAGATAGCTTTTTGTTGATGCAGAGTGAAGTGGAGGGAAGTAAGAAAGAAGAGGTTATCGAGGAGATTGTTGAGCCAGCTCCCGTCAAGCGAATCATAAAGATGAATCTTCCTGAATGGCCTTACCTTGCATTTGGAACCTTAGCTGCCATGGGCAATGGTGCCTTCCCGTTGGTTTTCGCGTTACTGCTCTCAGAAGTGCTTAACGTAAGTGTTCTTGAGAGGTCCATCGGTGGCGGAGGCAAAATATTATTGGGGGGGGGGAGCACGTTGCAGAATTGTAACAGTTCGTTTTGAAATCTGAGACTCCTTTTCAAAATTGTTGTTGTTAGCCAGAGAAGAGTCTAAATGTTGTCTTGTTGACATTTGCTAATGATGATAAAGATTATTTATGCATATTTATATAAGAGGAGTATAGTACAAAGAGAAAATTAGCCAAAACTTTATACACTGCTGGCAGAACTAAAAAATAGTTAATTAGAATTCGAACTTCATTTTGCTGAAGGATCAAAAAACATTTTTTTTCAAATTATCACTACTCTTGGGTAATAGGAAAATTCAACAGGTTTTACAATCTTACTACAGTAAATCCCCGCGAGTAAGAACCTGTGTTTTTTCCAGTTAGGCTAAGCAGATTCTTACATAAAAGGTGTATAACAAAAATCAAGGGTCATTAGGTTCTTAATAGGTTCTTATTTATAGGAAGCTCTACAATTCTGCTGATATAACTTTTGACCCCCTGCCCACTTCCC